>PVKP010001224.1:0-84121 GCA_004027715.1 Plecturocebus donacophilus
AAAGTTTCAGTCTGCAAGCAACATGCGTAAGACCCAAGAGGAGCAGACGTTTCAGTTTGAGTCCAAAGGCAGAAGACTCACCTTACAGCTCAAGCAGTCAGGCAGGAGGAAGACCCCTTACTCACAGGAAGGTTAACATTTCTGTTCTTTTCAGGTCTTCAGTTCACTGTGTGAAGACCACCCACATTATGGCAGGACACTTGGCCTTCCTCAGTTTACTAATTCAAATGTTAATCTCATCCAGGAACATTCTCACAGACACACCCAGAATAATGCTTGCCCAAATATCTGGGCATCTTATGTCTCAGTCAAGTGGACACATAAAAGTAGCCATCACTGGGGGCCACCTAGGGGAGTACCGGGCTTGGTCACAAGGCAGAGGGAGATGGGGAAACTGGGCAAGAGTATTCCTTGTGGTTTCTGCAGGCAGGAACAGGTAATACAGGGTAAACACATTTAGGATTGGGTAGTTTGAATAATTTCAATAGGCTCTGGGCATAGGGGTTGTCCCTATTTATCTAGTACATGGCCCTAAAGTAAGTGATTAGGGCAGGTGTAGAGTGGATCAAAGTGTGATAGCTGAATAATACTGTGGGAAATATAGATTAAATTTGTTGTTTTTTACTAGAAAAGTGTACCCAGGAAGAAGATTCCTCCTGGGCATGGGGGAGGTAGCAAGGTAGACAGGAGGCAGGTGACAGGCATATTATTAGGTTGTTCACAACAAGGCATGTAGAACAGATATTAAAGATGGAGTTTACAGAAGCTAGAAACAAGTTAACACACACCCTGGTACACACCGCATCTTATTCCTGTTGTAGGAGTTAGTATCTAGTCACATGCCTTCTCTTTTTTTTAATCCAAGCTGAACCACAGGCATCCTCACTCTCAACTTACAGACTTTGGGTCCAAGAGCAAGTAAAACAGGATAGCAGAAAATGCCTGGGCCTTGGAAACAAGAAAACTTGTAACTGAATACTGAC
Source organism: Plecturocebus donacophilus (assembly GCA_004027715.1). Taxonomy (NCBI): domain Eukaryota; kingdom Metazoa; phylum Chordata; class Mammalia; order Primates; family Pitheciidae; genus Plecturocebus; species Plecturocebus donacophilus. The sequence continues at coordinate 984 of PVKP010001224.1, forward strand.
CCTGTGAGTCACTTATTAACAGTTTGTTTGAAAAGTAATTTAATCTCCTTAAGACTTGATTTTTCTATTTTTGAAAGGTAAAAAATATAATCTATTTGTCAGGGTTATGTAAATATTTGGGATAATGAATATGTGATATTGTGATACAATAAGAAATATACATTTAGTCTCTGCCCCCTTTCCTCTGTTTTAGACAGAGTTCCTAAAACCCTTGTAGATAAGAATGCTGGGAGAATCTTTTGTTCTGTAGAGAAGTAATACTTTTTGTCACTCATCACAAGGTTCATGACTGAGACCTCTATAATAAAAGACAGATTAAAAAGAGAAAAGCATACAAACATGTTCAATATAAGTTCTACATGACACAGGAGCCTTCAGAAATCAACACTCAAAGAAATGGGAAAACTACATTTTTACAGATGGCCATGCAGAAATATGACTGGCGGACTAAAAATCCTGATCTAACGGTGATAAACGGAAGCGGGTAAACTTAGTAAGGCCTTTTTATTCAGTTTCTTCTTGGTATCCCTGTGTGACATTTTTCCCCCTCTGGGTATAGGGCAAGCCATCTCTCTGTTGCCTGAGGGCCTTCAGGGGACAGGGAGAAAGAAGATTAGAGAGTTTTATGGTCTGTTTCCCGGAAGACAGGGTGAGGACAGTTTGAGTTTCTATCGCTCACTTGCAGTCTTCTCAAATGCCGAAGTACCGTATTTTGGAATTTTCTGCATCTAATTTGCTCTAATATTTGATCTTTGTCCCCTGACACAGAGCTCCTGAGATCTTTGTAATTTCCTGAGCGATAGGAGCAGTTTTTCGTTCTCATGAGGTGATTCTTGGTGGACTCCTGGATAGTCTCAGGATGGGGGCTGGTTGGCAGGAAAACCAACCATGCGATTACAGGGTTGAACTTTCCACCCCACCTCCAGACCTACAGGGAGGAGAGAGGGCCTGACGGCTGAGTTGATCACCAGCAGCCAGTGATGTGATGTAATCAGTCACTCCTATGTAATGAAGTCTTCTTAAGAATTCAAAGTGACAAGGTTTGGAGAGCTTCTGGCTTGTGGAACATATGGAGGTGCCAGTAGAGTGGTGTAGCCCAAGAGGACATGGAAGCTCCATGTTCCCTGCCGATATCTTCCCTATACATCTCTTCCATCTGGTTGTTCATCTGTATCCTTTATAGCATCCTTTATAATAAACCAGTAAAGATACAGCGTTTCCCTGAGTTCTGTGAGCTACTCCAGCAAATTGATCAAACCCAAGGAAAAGGTTGTAGAAGTTCCAGATTTATAGCTGGCTGGTCAGATGTACCAGAGGCCTGGATTTGCGATTGGCATCTGGAATTGGGGTCAGACTTGTGGGACTGAGCCCTTAGCCTGTGTGTTTCACCACTATATCCAGGTAGATAGTTTCATAATTAAATTGAATTATAGGACATCCATTTGGTGTCCACTGGGGAATTGGTAGTTGGTGGGGAAACAACCCCACACACATTTTGGTACCCAGAGGTGATGTATTGTGTTGAGAATGGTGGGTAGAGTATGAGAGTAGGGAAAAAAGTTCTTTCTTTCCTATTGCAAACAGAATGTAATATGCCTAGCTAATTTTAATTAAGATTTTGTTATTTTAAATTTACTTTTACATCTTGTTTTTTTTAAAAAATTATATTTTAAGTTCTGTGGTACATGTACAGAATATGCAGGTTTGTTACATAGGTACACACGTGCCATGATGGTTTGCTGCATCCGACACTCCTTCATCTACATTAGGTATTTATCCTAATGCCATCCCTCCCCTTGCCCCCGACCCTGCAAAAGGCCCCAGTGTGTTCCCTTCCTGCGTCCATGTGTTCTCATCGTTCGACACCCACGTATGAGTGACAACATGCAGTGTTTGGTTTTCTGTTCTTGTGTCAGTTTGCTGAGAATGATGATTTCCAGCTTCATCCATGTCCCTGCAAAGGAATGAACTCATCCTTTTTTATGGCTGCATAGTATTCCATGGTATATTATTATTATAATTATTAGGATGCAGCAATTTGAGAAACCTGAACTGAACTCAGTGTTCATGAGAACTTGGCATTCAGAAAAATTCAAAATAGCTGGGACTATTAACTAGATTTAATCCTTTAAAACTGTTAATCAAATAGGCTTAATTTAATTTACCCATTGGCAGCTGGAATACATCTTTGAGTTAAATGAACAATACACAATTTTATATTACCTGACCTGTTGCATGTTTATGTCCTTCTGTTTCTTTTAGACTTGTTGAAAAAAAAAACCAACTTATCTTGGGTTGCAGTCTCTTTCCCTCCTTCCCTCCCTCCCTTCCTTCCTTTCTTTTTGTTTTTATTTTTTGATATGGAGTTTTGTTCTTGTTGCCCAGGCTGGAGTGCAATGTTGCTATCTCAGCTCACTGCAACCTCTGCCTCCCAGGTTCAAGGAATTCTCCTGCCTCAGCCTCTCAAGTAGTGGGGATTACAGGCATGCGCCACCTTGCCCACCTAATTTTTTGTATTTTTAGTAGAGATGGGTTTCTCCATGTTGATCAGACAGGTGCAGTCTCTTTCTAGTAACCTTTGCTTTACTGTCTTTTGTATTAAGTATTACAGAGAAAACCAAATGTCTGCCTGAGTTTGGATGTGTTTGTTTGTGTGTGGTGGTTGTTTCTATGTATCTGTGTGTTCACAAAGGGGTATTTTATGCTTGAGGAATATTTTTAGTGGAAAAATTGAAAAAAGTATTGGCTTATGTCTAGGTTTTGTTTTTGCATTAAATTTTTGGACAAAATATTTCAATCTTGAAAATAGTTATTTTCCAGGAAAAGTTTTCTTCCATTATTCTTTCAATCATTGCTTCAGTGCTACCTTTCTATTTTATTCCTCTTAGATTCTCTTTGCAACTTTATTGAATTCCCTACATTAACCTTCCATGTCTCTTAGCTTTCACTGTTTTAATCTTTTTATCTGCTTTCCCTGAGTTTGGGGAGAATATCTGGTCACACATTTGAATTTTTAAGATAAGTCACTGGTTAGTAAGTCTCCATTAATTCTGTTAAGTTTGTTATTTATGCTTTTTACCTCTATGTCTGATACAGTTTTATAGAAACAGGTCCTTTTGATTCCTACTGTAAGCACATAACACAGATGTTCTAAAGCACTTTCCTGTTTTGCTTGCAGTAAATTTGTTATTTTATAGGAAGACATTTGCTCTGAATTCTCATGGTGATCCCTTGCTCTTGAACTCCGTATCTTTTTTATATGCCTTGCACATTTTTTTTTTTTTTTTGTTTTAGCTGTTTACTCTTGCAAAGGAATAGCTAGGCTTCTCAGGGATTGGGAATTGAAAGGGGATCTATGAGGCATGAGTATGAGGCCTTGTTTGAAATTTTTACAACCAGATGAAGGGTAAAGAATGGTACTTGTTTTCACTTTGCCAGTTCAAAGATCCTTCAGCCTGTGGGGAATGGAGATAGAGCAGAAGCCAGAGCCAGAGTTGGAGAAGAGAGTCAGAGGCAGTTGTACCTGGGAGCTTTGCCCAGAATTTCTGTTTTGCATTTGGCATGCAGTCAGGATTTTTCTAGGGCAGGGCCTCTGCCATTGTCTGGCACAGTCACACCCTTTAAGATTAAATGATATCTTTGCCATCACCCTTCACCAAATGTGGCTGCCAGGACAAATTTCAACCCAGAGGAGAGCCGCCATGGAGGCTTCAGGCTTGGCAAGGACTCCTGGATGGGAAGTGCTTTAGGTGTCACTGGTGGGATGTGGATTACTTCTTCCTGCTCCCCTCCCTCTCTGTGATCTCATGCGCTATTATCCTACCTCCTTCTTCATGCCCAGCCCTCACAGCCTTTATTTCTCTGAGTTATACCATAAGTCAGCACTTAGTTATATAAAACCAAAAAGGACAGGACCCTGCCAAGAGGGGTGGCTTGGCCCAGAGTTCTATAATGTGGGGAGTTTGCTTGGTTGTTGGCTGATTTTGCTTCCGGGCATTTTCCTGTGTCTCCTTTAAGGCATTCAGTCATATAATCTCTGGAGTAGGAGGCAGGAATTTGTATTTCTCAAAGGTTTCTGGAGTAATTCGAATGCAGCTGGCCCTCAGATCTCTGACGTTTATTTGCGAATCATAAGCCTGAGAACACGAGCTGAAAAAAATGTGCCAATGTGTCTTTCTAACATTTTCTGAGCACCTACTTTATGCAAATTGCTCCACTATGACGGTGCTGCTGCGTAGGATAGCAAGGAGTACAGGGGAGAAATGTACAACCTAATTAGGCAGAAAAGAGTTTTTGCAAAAATAGTTAACATTTATCCAGTGCACTTCCCTTAGCACTTCACACACATTAGCTGGAATTGATCCTTGCAATAAGCCCAGGATTGGGAAACTATTATTTCCCCTTCTCTACGAATAGGAAAACAGAGGTTTTAAAAGGGGCAGGGAGCTTGTCAGCATCACGCAGGTAGCAAGTGGCTGGGCTGGAACCTGAACATGTAAGGTTTGTCTCCAGGCTGCATTTGAAATAAATTCTATTGCCTCCCCCAGAAGGAGATAATGGACAGGATCGTTGATCTGTGGTTAGATCAAGTGGAAATTAAAATGTAAGTGCTGTGTGTGTTCAGTGGGGTGATGCATCACAGAAGAGGCAACCTGGACTGGGAGTTGGGGTGTTTGGGCCACGGGAGGCATGGCGAGTGTCACTGGGGAGTTGGGCTATTCTCACGGTTGCATCTAGGCAGCCAACCTAGAGTGCCTTGCCTCTCACATGCCCTGAACATCCACTTCCCTCCTTCTCCCTCGTCTGCCGTTTGCAGCCAGTGTTGATGGAGGCTCTTACCCACCTGTGTTTGCAAGAAGCCTGAATGCTCCCTTGTCTGTTTTTAAGCTGTTTGCCTATGACAGTGTACGAATAACAAGATGGGAAACATCTCTAAAACTTTAGAGGCCCTGTGTGCCGTTTCAGCTTCAGTTTGTTGTTTTTCTCTTTCTCTTTATGATAGTAAAGATTGGCTACTGCCTCTGATCTTCTCAAAGAAGCATAAAAGGGTCATTTAGTAGCTTTTGGGATAATTTATCCAAGTGGATTTCCAAATATTTTGTACAAACCTAATGTAAATATCTTGTAAAAACTGTAGCATAAATGCATCAGTCACATTCAAGGGAACATCAGAGTGAAGAAATGTTTTCAATGTTGTTTTATTTTCTGTGATGTTATTAGAATTTGGTAATATATTATGTCATTGTTATTACTAGGAATTTGGTAAGTGATTAATTACACAAGTTGCTTCAGTTGACTTTACACAGAAAAAAGTAGAGAAATAGTCTGCCCCCTAAGTGATGTGCTATCTGAGATGAATTTAAAACAAATAACCCTGACATAAATATTAAAAAAACCAGAAAGGATGAAGCCCTCTGAGAAAGGGAGCATAGCACAGCATTTAGTATATAATATAGCATATGCTCTAATATAATATTCAGGAAAGATTCTAAAGCCACGCTGTCTGATTTCAAATTCCCAATCTCCATATACCTGTCTGACCTTAGGTAAGTCACTTAAAGCTTCATTTTTCTCATCTGTAACATGGGGCTGCTAATCATATCTATCTCAAAAGTCTGTCGTGCTTATTAAATAAGTATGCATATAGCATGTACATGTTATTTAAACTATTTGTATTGTTTATCTATCCCATTCATTTAGTATATCTGAAGGGAAAAATTAATAGCAAACTCATAATGAGTTGTCAGAATGTCAATATAAAACGTCTTGTACCTTGATCAAAGATATTACCACAAGCTAGTGTTTGCTGAACTTAATTTCCCTACTGTTAGAGACAAAATAGGAAAATGGAAGCATTTCTTGTATGATGGTGGATTTTACTGGACAAAGGTTTATATAGTGCTTACTGTGCGTCAGAATCCTGCCAGAGAATTTTGCAAATTTGAACTTATTTATTTATTTAAATGGAGAGGGGAGGTCCTTATTATTCCCGCTATTCAGATGAGGGACTGAAATACAGGGGATAAAGTAATGACTCCAAATCACAAAGCTTGTCAATGGCAGAAACAGAATTCACACAGGACCTTGGGCTTCTTGGTCAGTGCCAGGAAACCCCATAGTCTGCTGCCTTTCTTAGTATTTGAATGCTCAACCCATTGAGCAGAATGTTTTATGAAGACACACATAGCTTTACCTATAGAAGAGTAAAAGGGGCAGCAACTTACCAGTTTTTCTACTTGCCTATCCTCATTGACTTAGCCATCATTGGATCCTTGGTCCTAAGGAGAATATCAGATAGAGACATCAAGGAAATCCCGGAGAGGGGCAGGTGGAGGGGGCAGGATATGTTTTAACTTTTCTATAACAGACAACGTGTGGCCTCTTGTTTGTTAGCTTTCTTACCATGTCATGAATTTTTACAATTATGAAGCTGGAGCAAGCCTTACTACAGTCTTCCCAAACCTACAATTACAAACATTTTGTCCTGAGACCTTGGGAAAGATTTTGACTCTGTAGGTCTGGGTGTGGCATTTCTAACAAGTTCCCAGGGGATGCTTCAGGCTTTAGGATCACAAATCCTTGGAGTTCTATGTGTCAACTCCTTTACTGAACAAATAAAAACAATGAGACCCAGAAAGATCCAGAAAGTTGCCCATGGCCTCATGCTTATGTTGAGATATGCCAAAAAAAAAAGATCAAAACAAGATGTATAATTTTTATATCACTCAAAAAGTGACCTCTCATTAATCCTCATGACATCTTCATGAAATTTTACTCTTCTACTTATGATAAAGTAAAATGAAATACAAGGAAGAAAAATGACTTACTTTAAGCCTATTCAATAAGTTGTATAATACCTAGATTATAAAGTAAATTTAGTAATGCCCCTCTGACATTAAAGTCACCCCTTTAAATAGTATGCAGATCAATGACTGGGGAAATCCGTGCTGTGAGGATTAACATTAGTGTTATGGAACTGGATTAAGGCATATCAGTGTAAAGTCCACTCAAGTTGCCTTTTATTTTGAGAATATTTTTTCTCCATTTGAACAACTTAATTTATAAACCATTAAGTAGAGAGTCAGCTTTGGGGATCATGTAGTCTTCTCTGCTGAGGCTATTCGCAATGCTATTCTCATGTCTCAAGTACCTTTGAGAAAAATCATTGCTAGAAGCCACATGATGTTTTTGTGTTTTTATATTTGACACTTGCCCACGGACAGGTTCAGTTTCTGTGTTTACTTATCTATACCTACTCTGATTCCACAGAGAATTTAAGGCCACTGATATGCTTATTTTTGCAGGGGCCTTAGTCAGTTGTCCAGAATTCAACTGTCTTGCTGTGCCTCTGTTATGGGCTAGGGGCTCCATCTATCTCATTGAATCTGATTGAGTTAGCCTTGTTACTGCACATTCAGAGATAAGAAGAGTAGAGCCCAGGGAGCTTAAGTAAAATCCCCAAAGTCAAACAGTATAGAAAATGGCAACACTGTGATTCAAACTCAAATCTGTCAGATTCCAAAGCATCTTGCCCTGCTTCCCAGTATTTGGCTAAATGCAGCTTTAGTTGTCCGGAAACCTCACAGACAGGTTTTTGTTTTGTTTTGTTGGTGGTGGTTGTTTTCGTTGTTGGACTTAAGGTCAGCCCTGAGCAAAGTCGTGAATTAGACCATTTTCTCCCATCTCTCTCTCACTTGTTCCTCTGTTCCTCAATGGATCCATGATAGCCTCCCATCTGAGCCTGCCTGGGCCTCTCCCTTATCCCCTACCCTTCTATTTTGGGTACCACTTTTTTTTTTCTTGGCTAGCTATCACATTAAAAGCAATATCTCCTTGCATTTATTCCTATAGGAAATGTTACTTTAAATATAGGCTTGTGAAGACATTAGAGTGCAATCCCAAATATTCTCTAACTGTGGAAATTTTAGTTTGGTCCACCATTGGAGAAGATTGGCTTAAAGATCTTCCTGCTCCTCCAAATCATACCTTGCAGTCCACCAATTTTCACAACATCAAGGGTTATCAGCCTCAGAACTATTCATTGTTGAATGTGAGCTCTGAATGAAGAGATCCTCCCAAATAAGCTTTGTGTAAGCAACATGGCTGTTTATTCACTTGGGTGAGGGCAGGCTGAGTCTGAAAAGAGAGTCAGCGGAGGGCAATGGGACAGAAACTGTTTTATAGGTTTGGGGTAGGCAGTGGAAAGTTACACAAGTTACAGTTTAGGGCGGTTTTTGCAAGCTGGGAGGGGGTCATAGGATCTAGAGTCATGAGGTTGACCAAGGTCAGTTACAAAGTCCAATTGCCTTATCAATTGAGCGGGAATAAGGAACACTAAAGAATGTCTCAAGTTACTTAGGCACCGCAGAGGTTGATCCTTCTTCCTCTTTTCATGGTCTTCCAGTTACTTCAGACTTTCTAATTTTGGGAGGTCATCCAGAGGTGATGTTCATGTGGGTCACGGGGTCACCATGGCATCCATGGCACTGTCGGTCAGCCTAAAAGACCTTATATAAATATTTTTGGCCTGCTGGGTGTGGTGGCTCATGCCTGTAATCCTAGAACTTTGGGAGGCCAAGGTGGGTGGATCATGTGAGATCACGAATTTGAGAGCAGCCTGGCCAACATGAAGAAACCAAGCCTATATTAAAATAAAAATTAGCTGGGCATGGTGATATGCACCTGCAATCCCAGCTACTTGGGAGGCTGAGGCAGGAGAATCACTTGAACTTGGGAGGCAGATGCTGCAATGATCACACCACTGCATTCCAGCCCGGGTGACAGAGTGAGACTCTCTCTCTCTCATCTCTCTCATATATATGCCAAATGGTTCTGTGGGGGCGGTCTGTCTCCAGGCATTGCTAAATGTCCCTGAGGGGCAAAATCAACCCTGTTGAGAACCACCATTCTACACAAAAGTTAAGTTCTGCTTAAAGTGATTATATAAGCAACACTTTGCTTCTTCTCAGCAATGGGAATCCATTCCTAATACTTTTCAGATTGTCTATAGTTTGCTAAGCCTACACTTTGACTGAAATGTAGATGGTGAAAAGTAAATAATTTTTTCTCAGTTGTTAAGTGGCTTGACTTCCTACTCCCACTCTCCCATAAACATTATTTCTGCTTTTAAAAGTGCAACACACTATAGTGGAAAATAGCATAGGCCTAGTCAGAAACCCAGACCAGAGATTGACTTTCTATTTACTGGCTCTACAGGCTTAGACAAAATTAACTTTTATAGATCTTTACTCTCGTATTTGTAAAATGAGAATTTTTCATGGGACAACACATTCTCTACTTCTGTAAAAGGGATGTAATTTCCACTCTACTTCCCAGAGAGGGAAAATTATGAAATACAGAATGAACACATTTTGCTTCCCCCCACCCCTCACTCATGCTTCCTCAGAGATGAAAGGAAGCTCAGCTCCTTGGTGAATTTATAGATAGAACTGAGTGTGTCCAGCTCAATTTCTTTCTGTCTTTAGAACGGCCTGATTTCCAGTCTCCCTGCCCTCACCTGCCCCTGACTTGGAGATCTGTGGTTTTCTCCTGGGGACCAGGTATGACTCGGGTGAAGTATTAGGAAATCTGGTGAAAGCTTAACAGTAAACCTAGCTTTTCAATCCACTCGAAGAGCTGTCATGTTGATCTTAGCTAGTTCCAAGGGCACATTGTGAGGAAAGTGTTCCTTAGGGCTCCAGGAGGCTTAGCAGAGCCTAGAACTATTGTACACATTGGTAGTGACGGGTAAGCAAAAGGAGCAGGGCAAATCGCCTAATCTGATGCCTGGTTACACGGCAGATATCCAATATGACCTAATTCTCATTTAAATTGTTATGTTTTATTACTTTTCTCTAAGCCTGTTAAATTCTTCTTAAGGCTAAATACCCTTTGAGTTTTTTTGTTACTTAGCTCACAGGCCACATGAAAGGAGGAACAATGTCTAAGGAGAAAAAAATTCAAAGATCTTCATAGTAGTGTGGAAGTGAGGAGGAACATAATTAGTTTATTTAGGAAGTATCAGCCTCCATAAATTTCATAGTTTACCCTTGCAGTGGGATTTGCTTGGCTTTTACCTTAAAACACAACTTCCTATTTCTCAGTCCTGGCGACATCTTTCAGAGAGTTACAGGTTGACTTTTTCCGTATTTGTTTTCCTCCTATTTTCCCTTTTTTTTTTCATATTAATTCTCTCTCTTGTTTTTGCACCTGCTCATCCTTCCCCCACTCCTACCTCCTTTCGTTCTTTCCTGCCCCTCTTTATTTTTGCAAGTTGAATGAAAAGTAGCATTGAGTGTCTTCCAAACACTTTGAGCAGGCAGCTGATTGTTTCTTAATCTTGATGCTCAGTCCACTAGATTATGGGAAGAGGAGACGGTGCAAAATTTGCAGAAGACCTCACTGAGTGTAGAGCTGGTATCATGGTCACCATCTGTCAGTGATATACAGAATGGCCCTGTGCTGGTAAGACTTTGGCCAGGTGATGTCTAAGAGGATTGTAGACTTCCAGGCCAAAGGAATCAGGCAGCAAACACCTAGGGTGAAATTCAAATAGTACCCATTCTCCTCTCCCCTTTCCATTTCACTATTTCTGAAGAATAAAGCCAGTGTGACATGAAGTCAAGAAAGCCATAATGAACCCCTGAAATGTCTGTCACCAATCAGCAAACACCTTCTTTCCCTAAGTTGGAGCATGGATAACCTTATGACTAATTTGCCACAGCTTTTTGTAATAACAAGGAATTTTAAAGGTGTTTATCCCATCCACAGCTTTTTAAAGCAGCGAGTTCATTTAAATAATTACCTAGTCATTTAGTTAATGCATTCTTTTTTAAACTTGACTAACTACTGCTTATGCGGTTTTGATGGAAAAAGAGCCCCCTTTATGTAATAGCACTGTTTTTTCCCCCGCAAAATAAATGCAACACAATTATTTTACTGCAGAGAAATTAGCTCATTTGCAAATGCCACCTCAGAACACAAGAAGAATGGCATTTATTGAAGCACTAATAAAGGCACCATGTTAGAATAATTTTATGCTGACGGGCCCACAATCACTCAATATTTTAAGAGCTGTCATCACACCAGCATGAGCTGCATGCAAAAGTACAAATTTATGCTGTGACATCATGGCACTAAGAGTATAATTGGAATAAAATTACCCAGCTTCTCTTTGGCATTTGCTGGCATTTCTGAGCCTTCCACTGCCCACCCAGAGTGGATTCTTGGTTCTGCACCAGTGGCCACACATTCTGTGAACATGGGATGCACCAGGCTCATGGTGGCAAGCCCTCCAGGTGTTCCTAGAGGACACTATTCGGTAGGTATTCAATGACCTGTGCCATTACTAAACAGAGGGCTTCCCAGGCCTAGAAAACTGCAAGAATCACAAATCAGCCAAAGCTACTCTTTAGATATGGATAATTAAGCAAACAGTCACCATACAAGGGCCGAAGACCTCATAGCATCAATTTTAGCAAGTTAATAAATTCTAGTCATGGCTCATGGTTACATGCTAAGCTTGAACAAATGAGAATGTCTGCATAAAAATAGGGACTTTAAGATTCTACCTTTTGACTTTTTACTGCATTTTCATTCTCACTGGGTCTTGGGGTGGGGGGTGAGAAACAGCACCTGACAAGAGATGGCAGTGAGTGTGGAGAAAGGGCACAAACTTACCTGTCATGTTTAGACATGACACTCTGCTTGAAATCCTGCATCTCCTCAGTGCCTTTTGGGCATAATCAGACATGCTCTACACTGTGAGAGAAGGTGCTAATGTGAGTCTTCAAATCTGGGCTGAATTCTGTGAGTTGGTGAGTTTGTTTGGGCACTCAGCTGTGCCTGTCTGTCAAGGGATTTGAGGGGCAGGGGCAGTGGGAATGCTGACTTCTGCAAAGCACAGGACACTGTTCCCCTCTGGGGTGCTGCAGGTGTGGAGCTGATTGAGACTCTCTGGTAGCCTCTAGGACTGGAGAGGAAGAGTCTTTAGTAAGCTTGATGGGATAGTTAATTTGGATATAAGAGAGGAAATGTTGTAAATAACAGCCTGAGAGTTGGTAACCATAACACATTCCTGCGAGTGGATGACAGAATATGGAGGCTGTTAGGATGCAGGACGTAGGTGTTGTGTGCGCTGATGCTGTGTGTATAATGTTCTCTGTGGTAGGCAGAGTGACGGCCCTGAAGACGTCCACATCCCCAGCCTCCAAACCTGTGAATATATTACTTTATATGGCAATAGGGACTTCACAGATGTGACTGAGCCTTGAGATGCCGAGATTATCCTGGATTATCTGAGAGGGCCCAATCTAGTCACAGAGGTCCTGGTAAGTGAAAGAAGGAGTCAGAGAATCAGTCAAAGAGGGAGATGAGAGGACAGAGCAGAGGTTGAAGTGATGTGATGACTGGCTTTGGAGATGGAAGGGCTGATGGGTCGAGAGGTCAGGACAGTGTCTAGAGGCTGGAAAAGGAAAGGAAACGCATACTCCCAGAGCCTCCAAAAGGGACTCTGCCCTGCCCAGCCCTGAGTTCAGCCCTGTGACACCTACTTTGGACTTCTAACCTCTATAACTATAAAATAATAAATCTTGGCTAGGTATTGTGGCTTATGCCTATAATCCTAGCACTTTGGGAGGCTGAGGCAGGCAAATCACCTGAGCCCAGAAGTTTAAGACCAGCCTGGGCCACATAGAGAGATCTTGTCTCTACAAAAAATACAAAAATTAGTGGAGTCTAATGGCTCATGCCTGTGGTCTTAGCTACTTAGGAGGCTGAGGTGGGAAGATCACTTGAGCCCAGAAGGTTGAGGCTGCAGTGAGCAGTGATGGGGCCACTACACTCCAACATGGGAGGCAGAGTGAGACCCTATCTCAAAAAATAATAATTTATAAAAATTTGTGTGGTTTTAAGCTGCTAAATTTGTGCTAATTTCCTATAGCAATAATTGGAAACTGATGGTCTTTTTATTTATTAGCATCTTAAATGTATTGAAATTATTTAGTTTTTGGTGTCTGATGAGTTTTTGATTGCTGTGTAAACTAAAGCACAGTGTCTAAAATCCTTTACTTTCATACAAGTTAATTTTAAAAATGACTTTTTTATTAGAAAAAAATTTTGCTAAAAATGCAAGTAAACATAAGGTGATCACAGTAAAGAATAGTGAGAAAGGACCAGGATTTGGAATCAGATAGACCACAGTTTTGTACAGCACCACGTGTATTTAGCTGCCTGACTTATCAAGTGGAGATAATAATAATTTCTTCATAGAGCTGTTGTAAAGAGTAAAGCTATGTTGCTAACGCCTCTATGGTATACAGTTTCTTCCCTTATTTTATTGACACTTAACAGTGTCGATTGTGGCAATTATATAGTTGTGGCAATTTTAAAATATGGCCACAAATTTTTTGACATTTACGTCATCAAGAAGTGATGTGTATGTCCACTCCTTCTGAATCTTTGTGGCTTTGTAATATTTCAACCTATGGAGTATAGCGGGAAGGATGCCATGTGTTTCCTAAGAGTAGGCCATGAATGGCTTTGTGGAAATGCTCACTCCTGAAGCCCTGAGCTACCAGGTCAGTCAAAAGAGACTACCCTGATTCTTCCATGCTGTGCAGAAGCCCAAGCCTCACGGACAGGCCACCTGTCCACACTCCAGTGGATAGTCCCATCTAAGCCCAACTTTTGAGTCATTCCATTTCAGGCATCAGACATGCAAGACAAGAAGCCCCAAAATGTCTCTAATCCTAGAGGTTGCAGTCTCCCAAAGCCCTGGAGTTTTGCTAGATGTGGCCCCACACATCATGGAGCGGAGAAGTTATTCTTCTGTGCTCTGTCTAAATTCCTGAGCTAGAGAATCCATGAGTCTAATAAAATGGTCGCCACTTTAAGCCACCAAGTTTGGGATGATTTGTAATGCAACAGTAGAATACTGGAGCATTCAATTATTAACCATTGTTAGTGAAAAATCCAAGGCAGAAAAGTGTGGTGCTAAAATGGTAACCCCTTGCAGATAACTAAGTCAGAAACAAAACATAGACAAATGTATTTACATGGTTTTTCAAATGCATTCTCTTTGTAAAAAGTAAAAGCACTGTATATACTTTATTTTCTTTCCAAGTGCAGTGTTGTTAAAGAACCTCTTCCTTCTCATTTTTCTGAATTAGGAAAGGAGCCATATCTTTAAAAACATCAGACAGGATGCCTTCTGGATCTTCTCGGTATGCCTGTTTCATTGGAAGATAATTGTTTGAAAATACACATTTGAATGGGAAAAGTAGCTCAAATGAAAGGAGACAACGTCTTGTTTGTCCAGATGATTAATTAACAAATCCTGGACTTCCTATTCCTCTCTGTAATAGCTTCTTTATTTGTATGTTATTGTTATCGCTCTCTTCTTTCAGATTTGAAATGCAATATTAATCAGTTGCTAGACATACAAACGAAGGGATTGCAGCTAGATTATATTGATAGGATCACAGTATTTGTGTTACACAGAGCCTAATCGCATCTCTCCATTTTTGGATGACTTGGCATTGTCTCACGAATCAGCTACTTGCAGGATTTCCAGCGGGCACAGAAATGGGATGCTTGCCCAGACTTCAAAGTTTGGCAAACATAATGAGATAGACCTTACAATGGCTGCTAGTGTATGTATTTTCATGGACTCCCCCTACATCTCGTTTTAATTTAAACACATATGTTCATTATTTTTGAAGTACATGCATATGCTTGAATATTTATTTGGAAATAAACAATCATTTTCATCATAATTATTTTTTAAAAGCTAAGGATAAAGTGACACAAAGAAATCAATATTTCAGAATATGTACACAGAATAAATGGCTAACTGAAGGTTTTGACAGATCTACAATATTTTACAAAAGGAATGAAATGTTTGCCTTTCTTAATTTAATGCGTGTCCGAGATAATGAAGTAGAGCAGAAAAGTGAGTAAAAATTTCATTGTATTTGTTGGCTCTTCAAGAACATTGTGCAACCTTTCCTTGCCTCAGGAAGGAAATTGGAAATTGTAAAATGCTGTTGACTTTCAGCCCTATCATGAATTGGATGTGATGGAAAAGTGAATCATAAATAAAGAGATGTATTTTTTTAAGGAACATTTTGTTTAAAATTCTCATTTTCTCTCGGTGGCCGTTGCTATTGCCCTGGCTTCTTACAGGTCTAATCCTCACGCTGGCCTCTGGCTTTAGCTGATGATGCCCTTCCTGTAAACACTGCTTTTCTGAAAAGCTGAAGCCTCCTGAGTCACGTTTCTTTGGCTGGCAAATGTGCTTTCTTTGTTGAATAATGATAAAGTCATTAAGTCATTATTTCTCAGCAAGAAGACTCTTTCTATGTTCATGCAAGTCATTTGTAAGACCCATATTTCTGGGTCAGTCTGTATTTGGGGAATATGATAGGTCAATCTCCCACCTGAAGTTTCTTTGACTTAGTGAACTCTTTAAGTAAAATAATGCAAAATTCCAGATGCAAGCAGGTAAGAAAACGAATATTTCTTTAGAGTAAGAAAAGAAACCACAACAAACTATTGGAGTCTGAGATTCAGCCCCTTTGTTTTGACATCCTTTCAAGCAACTGGCCAGAAATGGCCTCATAGAACACTTTTTCCCATAGCCAGCCTTTTTCTGTGGCCTAGAACATCCTACAGCTCCCATGGAGTCGACCTACTCAGGTTTGAGAGTCAGAGAGGCCTTGCAGCTTAAGCTCATTAACTTCAGGGCAAATTTGCCTCTGGTCTAGTGAATAAATAAATTTTGCCTACAGAAATCAATCACAACTGACACTATTGAACACTAATTTCGCATGGACCACTGTTGCAAGCACTTTACATGCTATTGACTTATCCTCTCAGCAATACATTTTGTTCAGACCCAGTGGCCACACAGGTGGAAATGGGAGTTTCCCCGTGTATAATTGTATAATTTCCTTTGTATAATTCAAAAAATAGAAATATAATACATGTGCAGATCTGTTTACAGCACATACTCATAGATGAAGAAAAACTCCACCAGTCCTTAAAGGCAAATTCGCGGCAATACTATACATTTCATTAAAATAATCAGAGAAGCATTAATATCCCAAATAAAGACATTCTTATCATGTAATAAATTCTGACTCAAGAGTAAGTATACTACTGGAAATTATTGTTATTGATTTTTAAAATGAAGAATTCACAGTTACATCTTGTGGAATTGAAGAAAGGTTCCCTGTGTAGGGTTTTTCTTCTCATTTGGTTATTTAATATTGTGAGATCAATAATATCAAAAAAGAAAATACTTTCAAGAACATCTAGTCAATGCTTTTGCAGAAGTGCCAATTATAAATATTAAGTACTTTAATCAAGTTTCATTAATTTTTGTAAATATTCCTCACACATGACAGATTATTAAGATGTCTAATATATTAGTAAAAACTAGCATAATTGTGTTAGAATTGGTAGACATTGGTCTAACGTATATGTTAAAACTTCCTAAAATAATTTTTTTTAATGTTCTTTGAAGGCTAAATGAGAAATAAATGTAGATTTAGCATTGCCAGAATTCAGCCCATAGTGAATGCTCACAATTAAGCTCAAATTATAGCAAAAACACAGTTGGAGCTAAGAAGAGGCCTCCAAGTGTGGAATGTCAGCTCTTAAATGGAACAGGCAATAAAAGGGTTCACAAATAACACTCGGTTGTGACAGATGTTTTCTTAGCACTTTCCATATAAGCCTAACTCATCTGTGTTATTTATTTTAACTGTCCCCCTACACTTTGTATTTGTTTAAACTTTTTAAAGCAATTTATTATAATGTATTCTTTGGATAAAACAGAATCCATTTGGATGGTTTAAACAAGAAGACTCAAAAGATGGACTACTTAACAGAGGTGTAAGAAGGGTTTGGAACATACATTGTAGGATGCACGTTAAGGCACCCAGGGAGTAGCAGCAGCTGAAAGCCTTTAGTGCTAGAAGGGCAAAGGTGAAAGGAGTATTACCAGAATCCAATAACACTTGTCACCATGAGAAGTAAGTGAAGTAAATAATCTCTACAAATTATTATGTTTGTAAAGCCAAATGTTCAACTATTGGTTTGCTTAAGAATGGGTAAGTCCATGGCTCCGAGATGAATCCAAGCTTGAGGGGGCCTGAAGTCTATACAAGTGGGGGACCCTCTTTAAGAAACATGACAGAATTACAACTGACAATTGCTAGGTCTTCTGCAAGGGCACTGGTAGCAGCTCAAGGAAGTGAAAGAGTTGGCCTAAGCATTCAGTTTCCTTGGCTTTTCAGCAAATGTGGCTCCAGTCTTGGAGCTACTTGTCTGCCAGCTACTTGGCTCCTGTCTGCCAGCTACTTGGCTCTTGTGAACTGACATCTGCAATTTGATCATGGAAAATTTGATGGTTCTTTCTGATAGGTGGTGGTGTGAAGTTAGGTGAGCCATTGAAAAAGTTTGTGGTGGAGAGAGTTAGCAACTCCCCTACAATGCCACTATCTGGTAAAATGAGAAGAAGCCTCAAACCACATTCCGTCATATACATGAACAGTTATTAAATAGATACTAGCAAAGCAGGAACCAAAGAGGAGGGCATGACTAGTGTGAGGTGAGTGAGATCCTTGCCTAGGGCAGAAAATATATGGGGGTACCAAAAAACTCAGTCATCAAAATATATAATATTTTATTATTTTTTTAAACCACTATCAATGCAACAGAGCCATGATGAAAAAAGTACAAATTTTAAATAAGTATGGAGTCAGTATCACCAATTTTTATCTTCTGCTTCAGACTTCTAAATGGTTTTGCATGGCACTGCAAAGGGTTGGATCCTCCCTTTCGTAAGCTCAACAAATCCCAGTTCTCCGTTCTTTGAGATGGTCCCAGCATTCTTCTCATGATAGGTTAACCTAGGCTTCCAGAGTCAGTATTTTGCATTCTGGTTGGTGTCAAACAGAAATCCTCCTGGGTAGCAGGCTGAGCAGGGCTCAAGCTTGGGTGCCATTTCTGAGGGTGCAAATGAGGGCACTCACTGGATTCTCGGACCTTCTTTATGCATGAGGTTAGAAAGCGTTGACAACATGTGCTTAGTTACTCTGTGTATCTGGAATAGCTAGAGACCTTGTTTCTGATATCCAGTCTGCTAACTTCATAATAAAATCCCATTCCTGATGTTCACTTTGAGGAAGGGTGAGAAGTTAATGGCTGTGCGTGTGGTGGCCTCCTTTGCTATGTGATCCTTCCTCATCGGATTGCCATTTGACTACCCTGTCTGTATGCTCTGGATTGGCCACCCTTTGCGCATTCCCGATGAGCATCTAGGCTTCGGCTAACCCTAGTGACCAGTGACCATGGCCTCACTATATTTGCTGGAATATTTTAAAGCAACTTAGGCATCTGGGCTCTGGGGATAGTGTGGGGAACACGACAAAGTCCTTACCCTCACAGAGTGAACGTTTAGCAGGGAAGAGAGACTGTAAATAAACAGACAAACATATGTGACAATATTATACTATTAGGTACTGATAAGAGCCATAAAGAAAAATGAGGCGTATGGAGGGACAGGGCTGGATGAAAGGTGTTATATTATTTAGGATGGTCAGGACAGTCTTCTCAGACAAGTGACATTTGTATGGGGACCTGAATGGGGTGAAGCAGTTGCTTTGCAAACATCTAGAATGAAAGACCATTTCCGGCAAAGGCCATAGCACGTGCACAGGTAATACATGTTGGGAAAATTATCACATTCATGTTGTGAAAGATTCAAATAACAAAACAGAAAGCAAATAGAGCAAAAGCTTCCTATATTCCCACTCATCAGGGATAGGCACCTGAACCAGTTCATTACGTCAACTTCTAGACGCTTTCCTGTACATACAAGACCTGATGCTCACCCTTATTTTCTCCTTTCTTTTTCTCTCCTTTCCTTTCTACGTTTTCTCTCTACTTTCTTTCCTATTTCTCTTTCTCTTTTAAAACTAGGAGTTACCATACACTTCTTTGCAGTGTTTTAATAATTTTGTATTCATTTTTCTTCAAGATATTTCTTTTCAGCAAAGCCACTTGCAGAACAAGTATGATGTGTATGCTATGGTACGAGTGTATCCAGATTGATTCGCCTGGTCTTTGGTAAACAAATTTTGTCGTTCCAGCTCTTTACTATTAAAAGCAATATTGTGATAAACATCCTGATATATATTTAATATATATATTTATGTGTGTAAGTATACCAGTGCATGCGTCTCTTGCTAATCCTCAAGTGGGAATGATAGGTCAAATGGAATGCACTTTTCTAATTATGATATACGTTGCTGAAGTGCCTTACAAAAGGTTAGGCTAATTTAGATTCCTGCCACACTTTATGAGAGTTCCTGTTTTCTCATACTCTCACCAATATTAAGGATTGAGCAGTCATTTACATCTTTGCCAGATGATGAATAAAAATTACATTTCTCGTTATTATAATTTGCATTTTTCTTCTTTTTAGTGAGATTGAATATTTCTTCCTATGCTTATTGGCCATTGACTGTTGGAAGGTTGCTAATTATTAATTGAGGATAAGAATTCTCACCTATTTCCTGTCTAATATGAAGGGCTGCCACCAGAACATAGTACACCTTAAACAGATTAGAAAAAGGTGTCCCTTCCTCATGACACTTTACTGCCATCTACCAGAAAATTGCTATTATGGATAAACAAATCAGAGATGATTATAGTTGTGAATGATTAATGCAGCTCTGTAGAGTTGTGCAGTGCTCAACCCACACATCTGTATGAGACATCCCTGCTACTATTCAGGCTTAGTTTCTGATTATCAGCCAAGATAACAGTTGTCATCTTGATCTCTCTAGCTTCCGTTCATTGTACCTTAGCTCACTGACTGAGTCTAGGACATAGTCCCCCGACCCTCCCCACCCCACTTTTTTCCCTAAATCTCTTGGGCTGTCTTGGTTTTTTCTTTCTGGCTCATTTCCTCTGTCTTCAAACTACTCTTTCAGTGAACTGGTTGGTGCCCTTTTGTCACCTTCTAGACAGGAAGAAGTAACTCATATTTTTCTATAAAACTTGTGAGTCAGAGTCACAGCTCCTCCAGCATTTCTAATGACTGAGATAATTTCTCTGACCATGTAGTCCATTTTTCTTTTTAAAAAAAAATATGTATCATTTACTTTCTTCTTAGAATACAATTACCTGCTAGGGTGTTGCATAATACATATAATCATGACATTGATCTGAGTGCTTACTAAAGGCAGGGCACTTTTCTCAGCTCTTAAAACCTGTGAACTTGTGTTTTCATTTCCTCCGCTAAATGAATTTGATACTAATTACTATTTGTATCACTGTTATCTGATTACTATCCCTACTATTAGTACTGTTTTTAGAGGCAGGTGGACAAGGAAAAGGAGGTGGAGATAAAGGAAGGAAGGATTAGCAAATGTACGCTTAAGGTTTGGAGCAAACATCCCATTCCTGTCTTTTTAATAAGGGAGGCCACTGAGTTTACCTACTCAGAAATATAATAGTGGAGCTTAATGCCATTGGGCAAACTCTACAACAACTCAACCCGCAAGAGGCTTGGACTAATTCAAGCCCTTTAGCTTTAGAATAAACTGATGAGGCTCACAGAAGGCCATTTTCTCAGGAAGCAGGTCCCTGTTGACCTCCCTTTAAAAGTGTACAAAGTTCATGGTTCCCCATGATCCACTGAGCAAATGTCACATGGCTCTGATAAAACTCAGTCCAATGAAACATCAAGCAGGGGACTCCATTTGAAAATACCCAGATGAAAGCGTGTTTATATGTGTCGCAGGGCCTGGGGAAACGCTGTGAGGAGCACAGTGCATCCAGTAAGATGCACTGGAATTTGGAGGCTAAAAGCACGGTGGAAATCATCTAACTGAAGACTCTTATTTTCAAAATCCGGAAACTGAAACTCAGGAGGGCTTAGTGACTTGATCAAGCTCACACAGTTGTTGAGTGACCCACCCTGATGCCTAGAATTATCCTGTTCCCCAAACAACCTGCCCCATTAAATGTGGAGACAAGAGTCTTCAGCTTTAATGTCAGATCTGTTGCTGATTGACTGCCACGTTGGGAAAATTAGTTTATCTATATGCATGTGGATTAGATTTCTAAAGTTTCTTTGCTCCTTAACATGCAGTGACCCACTGTTAGTGGGTCACTAACCCACTAACTATTAATATTAATACTAATAGTTAGTATTTTAAAAATTTATTATTATTATTACTAAACCTAGCTCTTTCTACAGCCATTGGTTTCCATATCCATTGACTGTCCTCAAAGGGCTTAAGAATGGCCCTTCTGAGATGTCTTAACCTGTGTAGGCAGCTGTCCTGGGGCCCACCCAAGAAGATGGATAGTGTAGAGCTTTCTCTGAGCAGTGCTTTGACTAGGAAAATGGCCAGCAGCCAGCATCCAAACCAAACAATTGTCAGATGGCTGGGGAAAGAAAAATAAATGTTGAGCACAGTCAAGAACTCAATAGCTGTTTCAGTGCAGCAGAAGGCTTCCTTTATGTCCATTTCAGCTGGAGCATTGGAACATGTCTGAACCAGAGGGACCTCCCATTTCCTGACCCCAAATGCCGGAGCTACAGTGGTTGGGAGTGTTCTGTCAATTATCTGCCCCTCAGCCCATGGAGCTTGGTCCCTTAGGATGATCACCAGTAGGGGTAGGATTTCTGCTGCTATGGAGGACTTTCTGCAAGCCACTGAGCACATTAAGGATGATTTTTGAGCTCTTGATACCCATGTTGCCTGCACACAGTGCTGTGCTCATACTTTTCTGGACATAAAGAAATGTGTTCTGAAGCTCACAGGGTCCTCTTGATGACATGTTTATTTCCTTGACCAATTACTCTCAGCATCTATACACTACACTGTGGGGTTAATATCTTTTTGGATAAAAAACTTATTTTCATTCTATTCCTCAATCTTCCACCCCCACGTCTCTTTATTCATGCTCATACTTGTGTCTGTTTTTACATGTTGTATAGGGATGTTGTGACACAAATGTTGTGTATTTGGGGCCATCCAAACTCCATCTGTGTAGAGATTTGATCCCAGAAAATACAGTGTAGCCAATTCAGATTTCCTAGGTACTAAATCTTTTTTTCTTTTATTTTTCCAAATCTTTTTTCTCTTCCTCATAGCCTCCTCTCACGTCTTTTTCTTCTTTCTTTCATTAGACCTCTTTTCCTTTGTATCATACTTTGTGAGAGTAGAGCACAGTAAACACATCAGCAGAAATAAATTTCACAAATGTATATTTCCTTATTGCTATCATCTTATATTTAATAAGTTTCTCATTAAAGAAGAGAGGCATTGTGATTTTTTTTAAATCTGTAACAGATGGAAATAAACTATTTTATCTGCAGAAAATTTAGCAATAACCAGAGGATAAAGCAAGAAATATCTGTTTTGAGTAATTCTCTCAAACACAAATGGCTTCAAAGCTTTCAAGTAAATGTGTTTTATCTATTCAGTGTGAGGCAGTTGGGAATAGAGAAGTCTGTGGCTGAACTAGAATGAAATAGAATGTCATGCCTAAAATCATTCAAATTTACTTTTTTTTTTTAAACCATCACATTAGCTACTCAAAATAAGTTGTTTTAGCTGGATGCCAGGGCAGTAACCTGCTTTAGGTAATCATCACTTCTATCTTATTCCATTTATCTGGTGAAGCTGATGCTTGTCCTAGAATAACTTACTTAAGAGTATGGTGTCCCTTACCACAGTGCTGGTCATGTCACTCTTCAAGTCTCCTTATTGTTTTTAGAATGAAGTGAACATTTCCATGGCATTTAATGTTCTCCCTGATCTGGCCCCAACCTGCTTTTATGTTCATTTTTTTCCTTCTGTCCTCTTTAAATTTATGATCACCTGACTTACTCATATTTTCTTTTTTTGGAATAGGGTCTCAGTCTGTCACTCAGGCTGGAGTGCAGTGGCGCAATCTCGGCTAACTATCACCTTTGCTCCCAGACTCAAGGGATCCTCCCACCTCAGCCTCCTGATTTGCCGGGACCACAAGGTGTACCCCACTATGCCTGGCTAATTTTTTGTACTTCTGGTAAAGATGGGGTTCCGCCATGTCATCCAGTCTGGTCTCGAACTCCTGGACTCAAGCCATCTGCCAGCCTCAGCCTTCCAAAGTGCTGAGATGGCAGGCGTGAGCCAAGGCACCCAGCACTCATATTTTCTTAAACATACCCTACTCTTTTCTGTCCCATCCGCGTGCTTGTGTTGGCACTACATCTTTTCCCTGTCTTTGCGGACACTATACTCATTGCTCAAGGCCTTAAGACTATTCATACGGAGCTCTAGAAACTCCATTCAAAGCTCCTTGCTCTGTGCTCTCATGACACTTAAGTAAACTTCTGTTAAGCTGGGATTAGGATGACATATATCCCAGTTTGTTCTGGACAGTCTCTGTTTATGTCTGTGGTCTCAGCTTCATTATTACTTTATAATGGTCATGCGAATCATAAAACTTAATTACATTTCTGCCTTATGTTGAAGTTAGGTGCTCACTTCAGGGTTGTACAAGATTGGCAACCAAAATAGCGCTTTCTTAAAGGTTGTCCCCGAGATGCCCTGCGTGCCTCACCCTCCTACCACCCTTGTTCAAAACAAGAAGGGCTGACCCCATCCCTGTCATCAGGGATGAGGTTTGACACAAGCTTGCCCAAAGAGCTTTCCTTCCCCTGGCCACAGTGATTGATGGAGCCACAGTCATGTGGCACAATCACAGCCGGCGAGATTCTATTCTGGGACTTTTCTTAGGAAAGCAGTCTCTCTTTTTGGTACAGCTGAAACAGAGAAGATGGAAGTCTAGAAATGCTGGAGCCACCGTGTGGAGCAGGCTGCAGGAGAATGGAGCCACAGCAGAGAAAAGCGGATCCAGCGGTGGAGAAGGGCTGCCTTCAAATGAATTGTTTGAAGGCACACAATTGCGTATTGCCTGATTTCTTCATTTATGACTAATTTTATCCAGATTTTGGGGCACATCATAAATAATTCTTCACACACACCCTCCCACACACCCCTTTTCTTTATTTTCATGCCAGTTTGACTCAGGTTTTATTTATCTGCAACCGAAAGAATTCTGGGCATAAATATGAGAAGGCTAACGCCCATGGAGGTTGACACTTGCCCCTGATCACACAGCTTTAATGAAATGTAGAGAGTAAAGCTAGATCTACACTTCCTAGCACAGTATTTATTCATTCTACTGTCTCTGATAGGCATCAGCACCGCATGACAACAGTTCAGTCATTGAATCACTCATTTAAAGTTCATTTGACAGAAATCATGAGTTAAAAGTTATTTAAGAACCAAGAGACTGTGCTTGATTTTTTTTAATACTTACTTTTAGACTAATCTTTATGTTAACTGAGGGCACTGAAGTCAAAAGAGATAAGGTAAAATTTGTCCAATTCTCTAGACTTTTGTCCAGTGGCCTTTTTAGAATACTTTTCAGTCTCTCAAAACTAGAAATCCTAATTTTCATCTTCTAGCTAGATTTTGATATGCTATTGAGCCTCAGGAATCAGTTAGGTATCTAGATTATAGTTTATAACAAAGCTTACTTGGCTAAAGACCAGACAGTGGTGATTGATTTTTTGTCTCCCACTGGGGCACACAGCTTGGTTTGCTAATGGTGACAAATGACATTAAGAGACAAATCAGTTTAAATTAATGACCCTACACTTGCAAAATACCTCAGGGAGGGTAAGTTCACTCTGATATTGTGGAGACGGTGGTATTCTTGCCACTTTCAATTAGTAAAGTTAATGAAAAATTTCAAAGGCCATCACAACTTCACATACTCTAGTGAAAACACAGACCGCTGGGCCTTGCCTCTGGAGTACTGGATTCAATACGTCTTGGGTAGGGCCCAAGAATTTGTGTTTCTAACAGTTTCCAAGGTGATGCTGGTCTTGAAGTTCTAGGGGCCACACTCTGAGAACTGCTGCTGTGTATCAAGAAGGGAATCCAACAGAAATAGGGAATTAGTGAGAGATACTAACAAAGATTCATAGTCAAGGTTAACTTTTTGAGTTTGAGATAGAAAGAAGAAAGGAAGTTGTTTCAAATGCCACCCTCGCTATTTTCCATAGTTGTCACATTTTCCTTTATTAACCCTTCAGACCAAGACTTATGCTAATAGAGTCCTTTTAAAATATTTGAAGGAATGCATGTGGCATTGGAGTGTGTCATTTACAAGTAAGAAAACAAAGAGACGTTTAATCATGATTAATTTCATTTTGACTCTTAGTTTTCTAGGCCTAGAAATTCAACTTTGTTTCATTGAGTTGAGATCAGTCTTTCAGGGATAGTGAGAATACATAGGAGACTGTTAAATAAGTCTGAATGCAAATTTGTTAATGTACAGTGAGAAATACAATAGGTAGAATTATTATTCTCATGTCAGTAGACAACAGTTTCTTTTACAGTAAGCTAACTGCTATAAAACCCAAAATACTGTCGGCTTACACCAGAAGGTTGCCTACGGAGTATGACCCCAGAATAAGAGGTATTAGTCAAATTTGAGGAATATTGGCTATAGGCCGGTGTGATGCACTCGCCTTCATTTGAAGATAGCTTTCCTTAAGGGACATGAGTACTGCTACCCTTTTACCAGTGCTCTTAGTGCTCTAAGAAGTGCTAGACTCAATTTGCTTAATTTACCTGTTTTTCTGAAAACCAAGTTGACCAGATGGCTTTCAGAATATATTAAGATATTCAGACAAGTTGCAAGCAGATCTTGCTCTGGACATTGAGTCATTCTGTTGTGTGATTTTGTACACATAGCTCTGCTGATCTTTTTCGGGATATCACGTTAATGTCTACCAAACTTAACAGGAAAAGGAAGTTAACTTTCCTCTGTGGATATGAGGAGAAAACCCAAAGGAATATGTGGGAAGTTCATAATTTATTTGAATTTCATTCTTTATTCTTCATAATTCCAAAACCTTAGACCTTTGTCCATAGAAGAATGCAACCTGCTATCAATTCTTGAACCCCTTGTCCAATGAGGTTTGTATAAAATTGAGTAAGTTTCCCTGGACCACACAGAAGACTAAATAAGATTGACTCAAGAATTATGTGATACTGAGAAGCTTATATTTTTCTATTTAGTAGTGGCTCTGATTTATTTTTTATTTTATTTTTTCTGAAGGATTTCTCCTCTTCTGAAGGGATCTCTCTGCTCCACCCTGACCTGAATGTGGAGCAAAGACATTGTTTTTCATCACTTTGCTCACCCCAAATTTTTCTTTGAAGTGGGGTTATTACTGAAAGTTTAGGGTGATGATGGGGTAAGAGTGTTGGGGGTAGATGGGAGTGAAGGAGGCATGGAGTTTAATAACAAGCATTATATAGCAAAGCCTTTGGAATGGAATATTAGATATTTGTGTCCTAAAAATGCATCAGAATCTTATCATGTTGAATTGAATTTCTCACAGGACATTTTCCACCCCCTATAGACTCAAACTGCCATATCATGCTGCTACTTCTTGGATTTTTCCTAATGATTCATCTTTGAGTAAGTAGGAAAATTCTGAGTCTTGGAACAGTCTAGCTCTCTCCTTTTCCCCATCTGTGTCCATATTACTTCCTCAATACCCTGCTGTTAAAATCAGAGTGATTTACTATGATATTTCTTAAACAAGGACAGCTCTCCACAGTCCACTATACTAATAATAATGTTTCAAAATAATGAATAAATACTCATACTTTAGAAACAATATACTACATTTTCCTGCATAGCCCTTGGCAAATTGCTGTGCTCCACAGTTTGAGAAGAATGGTATTGGTGGTCAAGTTTGTAGTTTAAACCTCAAAGAGCATTTACCTTCCATGACCATGGGCATAAAATATCCTCCCTTAGTCATGATACCTCCTTGAGGTCTGTACGATGTAATTACTACCTGCTATGTGTCACCATGGTGTGACTAGATTCAGAAGAAAAGAGCCCAACTAAAAGAAATAAGAATTAAACTTTCAGTACCCAGTCTGCTGGATACACAGGTAGTTTTCATATTTCTCAAGAAAATTTAATATTTTCTTCACATTAACACCTCAAGTTTCTAAATAAAGGTTTTTCCAAAATTGTGTGTGTGTGTGTGTCTTATTGATGTGTTATTGTTGATATTTTGTTTGAAAAACAATTGAGCCATGTATATTTAACTTGTATCTGATCACTTTACATACTTTATTAATCTCAAGAACCGCAGAGTGTATTTACTCGGCTTTCTGAATGAATACATAAATATGCCTTTATTAACGATGAAAATTTCTCTCCAATAGTCATCTCTCTCTCTGTCTGCTTCTTATACTACTGAATTGTCTATACAAGTTTGTAATGTTGAAAAAATTCCATTTTTAATATTCTATAGTTTATGAAAATTAAATGAGGAATACATAGTGAATGCTGTTGAATGCCTTTGAAACATCTGAATGATTAAATTAAATTATTTGTCTTTTTTTTCTTATTAGGCCTATTTTTTGAATAATTATATTAAGAGATTTCCCAATCCTATGCCTGAATTCTTGGGATAAACCCTACTTAGTCATGGTAGCTAGTTCTTTTGTATTAATGAATTCAGTTTGAAATATTCATATTAATAAATGAGATTTTATGTGTGTGTGTGTGTGTGTGTGTGCTTTCTATGTCTAATGTTGGCCTTAGGGTTTGTTAGCTTATGAAAAAACTGAGTAGCTTCTATAGCACAAGAATGATCTGTTTTTTGAAAATCTGTAAAATTTGTAAGCTACTTTTACAGGTAATTTTTAGATAAACTCTTAATTAACTTCCCTATGAGTCTTTTTGCATTTTATACTTTTTAATGGAATCATTTTAGATAATATATTTTCCCTTTAACCCATTCTATCAAGATGCTTTATTTTTTAGAATTATACAATATTTTTATTTTCTTAATCTCTATTTTAATATTTATTATACAACCATATACTTTATTATTTATTATATTATTTATTATATTTTATTTATTTTTATTTACATTTTTTTGTTTAATCTTTTTCCCTCAAAATTAATGTTTGTGATATGGTTTTCATAAGCAATGAGGAGCCAAATGTTAATCCCCAAGACAATGAAGAAAATGTCTCCAGGGTGTGTCAGAGGTCTTCATGGCAGCTCCTTCCATCACAGGCTCAGAGGTCTAGGAGGAAAAAGTGGTTTTGTGGGCTGTGCCCAAGGTCCTGCTGTGTACAGTTTAGGGACTTGGTGCCCTATATCCCAGCCACTCCAACTGTGGCTGAAAGGGGTCAACATAAAGATCAGGCTGTGGCTTCAGAGGGTGCAAGCCCCAGGCTTTGGCAGCTTCTATGTGGTATTGACCCTGCAGGTGCACAGAAGTAAGAATTGACATTTGGGGACCTCTGCCTAGATTTTAGAAGATGTGTGGAAACACCTGGGTGTTCAGGCAGAAATTTGCTGCAGGTGCGGGGCTCTCCTGGAGAACACCTGCTAGGGCAATGTGGGAGGGCAATGTGGGGTAGGAGGCCCCACACAGAGTCCCTGTTGGGGCACCACCTAGTGGAGGTGTGAGAAGAAGGCCAATGTCCTCCAGACCCCAGAATGGTGGATCCAGTGACAGCTTATACCATGTGCCTGGAAAAGCCACAGGTACTCAATGCCAGTCTGTGAAAGACAAAACATGATCTTAAGAAAAATCAGAATATTCATTTAATTTTTAAAACTGTTATTCAAATTATGTCTTCATTTATTTTTTAAAAATCTACTTTAAATATAAAAGGTTTGAAAAGGGGGTAGGTAAAATTTTCCCACAATCATTATTTTCCTATCAGTTTTCCTGAAATTTCCATTAGTTTTTAACAAGTATTTTGATGTTTTCTTAATTGGACTTTGTTGCTAATTGCCTTATATTTTTGTGGATGTTGATAGGGTTTTATTTTTATCTTTTATTGAATTCAAAATTTGCTTGAATGTATATAGATGTGAGGTTTCTTTCAACAATTTTTTTTTCCAGAAAAACAATCAATTCCTTTGATTGTGACTCAGTTATTAAAAAAAAAATATTTTGTGTACCAGCCTGGCAATGTAACAAGACCTCATCTCCACTAAACATGAGAAAAATCAGCCAAATATGGTGGTGCACTCCTGTAGTCCCAGGTACCCAGTAGGCTGAGGCAGCAGGATGGCTTGAGCCCAAGAGTTCAAGATTGTAGTGAGCTATGATTGCACCACTGCATTCCAGCCTGGGCCACAGAGTAAGACTCTTTCTCAGAAATATCCCAAAGTTTGTTTTGAAATAATTTTAGATTTACAAAAGGGTTGCAAAAGTAGTACAAAGAGGTCCTATATCCTCTTTACTCAAATTTACTTAATGTTAATTTGGTAACATTCTACAACCATGGTATATTTGTCAAAATTAAGAAATTATCATTCATGCAGTATTATTAACTAAAGTATACACTTTATTTGGATTTCTCCAGTTTTTCCAGTTTTTTCCTCTTTCAGTATCCAATGCACTTCATTTTCATGCTACCTTAATACCCTCCAGTTTGTGGCAGTGTCTTACGATCTTGACACTTCTGATAAGTATATTTAACCATTTTTTCAATGATGGTTAGTGATGGAACACATTCTTCATCTATTATTTCTGCTTCTCTTTAAGTCATTTACTTTTTTCTCCTTGGGAACATATATAATTAATAGGTTTGATTTCCATTGTCTTATTTCCGTATCTGTCATGTTCTTTCAAATATTTTCTTCTTTTTTTTACACCCTATAAATTTAGAGTGTTTCTTATGTTTGCCTTCTACCTTGATATTTTCTATTATCTGCAATGCCATTCTCTTTATCGTCAACATTAAAAATTTTTCCTGTGTAAATTGGGTTTACATGCAACACTTTCTTGCCTAACATTTTATCTTGCTTGTATTCTATGCATTGCATCTACTATAATCACGTTTCAGCCCACTAGCTCCTTTTCATTATATGCCCAAGTTTCATAGAGTAGAAAGTAACAAGGGTAAAAGAAAATTAAGTATAAAAAGAAAAGTGGAAAGAAGTATATGCTGCTGCAAAGAGAGAGAGGCAGAGACCAACTGCTTTGGTTTTGAGGATTTGCAGTTAAAATCTCTTCTGAAGTCTGACTACATTACATTCCCAAAAGCTTTGAAGCATTTTCTTCTGGTTCCTATAGTGAATCACTTTCAGAAATGTGTTTAGTATAAAATTACCTTTTCTTTATTTTTCAGTACTTTTTGTTTGGAATAGGCCCAATTTTGTCTTTTGTCTCCTTACATATCCTCAAGTGTGGTATATTTGATCCATATAGTTAATCAGCCTTCAGGCCATTCGAAATAACTTTGACTTACTTCTGCATTCCTTGGGCACTGATTGAGACCCCTTTCTACATCCACAGATGCAAATACCTGTAGAATTCCAGATTAAATTTTAAAGCTGAGCATGCTCTAATCTAGTGTTGCTCTGTTGAAAAAAGTGAAATGCCCTCCTGTTCTGGATCACTGCTCAGTTTCTTGAGATTCCAGATAATACAGTGTATACAAAATAGTCTTCCTTAACATGAACTGCATCCAGATTCTTCCTAGGTCCATCCAAAATGATTTACTTTGGGTGGCTGTACTTCCCACAGAACAATATGCCATTATTCTCCCCTGTGTTTCCTCTACCTGTTGTTTTCTGAGACCAGTGGTTTCTGGGTAGGTACAGAAAAGATGCAGCAAGGAGTAAGTGAAGTGATAACAGTACAGAGATGACCAAACTCTTTAAAAGATAAATGCAGATTGCCAGTCAGTTGTGGGAGGGTGAAAATTGTCCCCCTGTATTTTGAAGGGTGGGCAGAACTGCTTAGCCATGATACAAAGGATGAAGAGATTACATTTTTTTTTTTACTTTATTAATTAGTTGATTCAACAAATATGTATATTAGATCATTGTTACGTGCAAGGCACTGTTATTTCATCCTGGCAACACATATGTAAACAAGAAAGTCATGGTCCCTGTCTCCATTAAATTTTTTCTCGGTTGCTGGAAATACATTAGCATTTTTGAATGTCGGCATTTATGGAGTGTACCTTGCTCCATAGAGTTGTTATCATAACTAAATATGATAATCCATGTCTGGTGTCTCCTGCATGGTAAACCTTGAACATTAGCTTTTATTTTTTATTATGATTATTATGACTACTACTACTTTCTCTATTACTGTTGGTCAGACATTAAGGTAAACACCTCACATGCATCGTTACATTCAGTCTTCACAACAAGTCTTTAGGCTGTCAGCCTTAGATTTCAGTTTCTGGTGAACTGTTGGAGTAGGCTGTGTAAGGGATTGCTAGTTTTTCCTTTTCCTGTTCTCTTTGATCCTGTTTCCCATTTTTGCCCATTAATTTTATCATTCATTGATGCTGGTATTGACACCAATTTTAATGCCTGTTAATTATTCTTATTCACAATTATTACTGTGGTGTTTATTAAATTGGTAATTTTTTATTCCTTCACTGTATCTACTTTTGTTCATTGGAATTTTACTGTAGCAAGAGCTGGCACTTCTCCCTTTATGTATGAAACTATATCATTATATACGCATGGATATTCATTTATAATCTTATTTATTTTGTGATTCAAATTGACCCATGTTTGAACACTGAGAGCCCCTTACAATTGTCTCCTGTTTTAGAGAATATTTGAAATTGGAAATCTCTTAGATTTTTCTACCAAGTTTACTATTATATAAAATATTGAAAGAATTATACAGTAGATAGTCATATGGTTTCTACGATTTGGATTTTTTCTGTATTTCCTTTATAATACAGCTATCTAACCATAAATCATTTTATCCTTTGTTAATACGACAAAGTATACTGCAGACATAAGTAACTACAGCCTAAAACACTTCATCTTGCATATCATTATCTAGAGTTTAATTTTTTTATAGTTTATTTTTGAGCTATAATTAAATGATATGAAATGAACAAATCTTAAGTGTGCCATTAAAGGAGTTTGATAAATGCATATACTTGTATAAATCTAATCCCTCTAATGATATACAACATTATCATCATCACCCTAGGAAGTTCCCTAATACATATTTATAGTAGGGTGATTTATATATTTTTGGGTATATATGAAATAATGGAATTGTTCGGTCAAATGGTAATTCTGTTTCAGCTTCTTTGAGGAATCTCCACATGGCTTTCCACAATGGCTAAAAAATATCTGTTAGGTACTATGCTTATTACCTAGATGATGAAATAATCTGTATACCAAACTGTCATGGCGTGCAGCTTACCTGTATAGCAAACATGCACATGTACCCCTGTGCAGGTTAAGAAAACAGAAAAAAAAAAAAGAAATTTCCTAATTCTTCTTTCTTTCCAAGTAACCACTGTTCCCACCTCCCTAGAGATTAGATTTCTCTCTTCTAGAATTTGATATAAGTAGAATTATAAATTAGATACTTTTTGTAGGGTCCCTTTCACTCAACATGTTTTCAAGATTCATTACATTGTTAATATCAGTAGTTCACTCCCTTTAATTGTTGAATAAAATCCCATTGCACAGACATAACATTGTTTGATTATCCATTTTCCAATTGGTGAATACCAGGATATTTCTAGTTGTTGCCTATTATGAGTAAAGCTGCTGTGAATCTTCTTGTACAAGTGTTTCTATGGAACCTAGAAAGGCTTTTGTGAGCCATACTCTCTTCTCTTACAGCTTGCTTGCCACCAGCCTCGCCCATGTGAGATCCTGTGGCCCTGTTTGTACCAGTGATCCCACTCCCCTGACCCTGCTTATTCAGTGGCGTACACACCTAACCCCTTTGGAGAAAGCAGATTATTTTTTTCTAATAACCTAGACATCTGGAGCTGCGGAAAAACATAGGCATGGAGAAATAAAGAAAGCTAATTTGCCAAAAGAAGAATGCAGACTTAGCGGGACAGAAACAAGGGGCTGGACAGCCTGTCCTAAAGAGGAAGAATGGAGAAAACAGGGGCCTATTTTTGACGGTTTCCTCATTCTGGACTTCCCAAGGCCTTAGCTACATTTCCTTTCTCAGGTTTCATAACATTTTTATTCCCATATAGTATTACATTCTCTAATAAATTCTATTATTATTTGTTCAAGTTAGCTCAATATACTTTGGATATTTGCATCTGAAAATATTGACTAAATCACTGAAAACAAAATACCGCAATTAGAGATTTGTTGTTTGGTCTAAATTCTAGTCACATAACAGAGCCTAGCATAGAGTATATACTCAATAAAGTTTTGTTCACTGACAAATGACTGAAACATGTAAACATTGTCAAGACAATAATAAATGTTATCGGTTGGTTATAGTTTAGGATAAATGGCTCAATCAGAAAATTTCCTGTGAGCAGGTTTCTAATGGTTGGAAAGAGAAGAAAATATCCAACTGGGAAACTTTGGGTTTCTACCTGAGTAAGGGGTGCTTTCTCCCATAGCCCCCTAAAGGAGGGTGCTGGAACAAGAAATTGAGCAAAACCAAGTGTCCCTACAACACACAAAGGATCAGGGCCCCATGTGAGGCATTGCATGAAAGACAGAGGACTTAGTCTTTGCTCTCTACCATTTTTTTCCCACCGTTTTTGGATGCAGACTTAACCAACTTGACCCTGCTGTTTAGGATCCAGGCAGAGGAACTGGGTGAGTGAACATCAGAAGCCAGGGGTTTGTCTCTTCCTACCTCTGGCAAAGGCTTTATGTGACTTTCTCTGCAATGGAAACTTAGAGACACTCAGTATTCAAATAAAATGGGTTACCCAAATTTTCATCATCCCAATCCACATTGGAAATGTGTTTATTTTCTGAGAAACCACTGAGCTCAATCTACATTTCTCATTACCATTTCGTAAAAGAGGGACGGCAGCTGACTGTAACAGATAAAGGGCAATTGCTTATTTTTCAGTCAATTCTTATTGATTTGGGAGACACAGGTCCTTAATTGTAAGGGTGCTTCATCTTCCTGTTGGAAATTTCTACTTCATTTGATACATGGACTCTAGTTTAAATTACAGTGCAACATCCTTGTGTGTACCGCAGGATGAGGCTTTAGGTCTTTCACATACTTGAGAGGAGAATCTACAAAACAAGCCAACCTTTTACCTATATTGACTGCCTTGACTGGTAGTGCAGGCTCTGAAACCAGATTGCCTGGATTTGAATCCTAGCTCCATCACTTACTATTTTTGTAATGTCGGGCCAGCTGATTCTCCTCTTAATGCCTCAGTTTCTTCATCTGTGAAACGGGTGTAGCTGTAATAGTATTTACCTTATGGTGTTGTGAGAATAAAATGAGGATAATTTTATGTAAATGAAATTCCAGGTAAGAAAAAAAGTATTTTACATGAAAGGATTGAGAAAGCGTTTAATTCTTAGCCTGGTCTTTACCCATTTTTTTGTTTTCTTTCTCTTGGGACCTAAGTGCTGGTCAACATCAATTCATGACTGACTCTGAGGGTCTCATTTCATTTTCCCTGAATTCTTTGCTGTAAGTTGTTGAAATTTATTTTTATATGTCCACCTTTCAACATTTCTAATTGTACTACCAATAAGATTTTGGACATGTTTTTATTCTCATACCACTTATTTTTCTTTTAATTTTGACACACTTGCAAGTGATTATAGATTGATTTTATATTTGTGTTATACACATTTCTTATAAATGTAATGTTTACATATGTAATAATAGTTTGCTTATAATTAATGCACAAAAATGAGTACACTGAGATCAAAGACTAATTATTTTTAGGATTATGGTACAGTTTTCAGTAGTTTAATAAATATACTGATAATTTCTTTAAGTCCTCTTTTCAAAATCTGATCTTATTTTGGTATCACATGATAATAGCATTTAAACTTTATCTTTTTTGCCAAATATATGTTTCTAAAATTATTTATTTCATACTAAATTTCTTACTGTTTATCTCTAAAAGATAGTTTTTTTAAGCATAACAAAAATAACACATCTAAAATAATCACATCTAAATTAGAAAAAAAACTTTTTATGTTGACAAAATTGTAAATTTGAATGTATTATAGTTGTAATAAATAATGCAAAGAGATTCTATATATTGTTTCTTCAGTTTTCCCTAGTGGTAGCATCTGGCTTAACCATGGTCCAATATCACAACAAGGAAATTTACATTGACGCAATCCATAACATACCAAAAATTTTAACCACAATTCTTTCAATATTATTAAAAATGAAGGTACTGTCCAAATTTCTGTATTGTCTTATAATATTTTCCAGATAATTTGTTATAATAAGGGAGATCCTTGTTTTCTTAAGAGAAAGTCAAACAAACCTCTTTCTTAGTAACATTTGCTGTCTTACACAGCCTAACATGGATACGTACATTGTAAACCCTTTCTACGCCAAGTGTGAGAATGGAAAAGAACAGACACATGAAGAAAATCAAGAATCCCATCTAGTCACAATCATTATGCCCAATTTGCAGGTGACAGAACTGAAGAACATAAAAGATAAGTACTTGTGCAAGGTCCCATGCATGGCTAGTGCCACAGCTGGAATTCTAATCTAAGGTTTTTTCATGTTTTCTGTGATAGCACAAGAGATCCATGGAGGCTCTGGGGAAAAAAATCTTGTAAAAATTCAAGGTATTTTACAGCCTACAGGACTGTTGGGACTCAAATATTGCTGATGCAGCTTAATATGTTCTGGTACACCGATTTCTAGAGGTAGTTAGTTGAGCTGCAGATGAAAGGACATAAGACTTGACCTTAAGGACAACAGATCCACCCTGCTCCTATCATTTACTAGTGGTGAACTTTGGGCAGGTCATTTAATCTTTCTGAAATTCTATATTTTATCTACACAGCAGGAATATGAGTACCTATTTTATAGTTTTATTTGCTGATGACACAAGATAATATTTGCGAAGCTGCTAGCACGTAACAGTGCTCAATAAATGCTAGTTCAACCTGAATGCTTGGCAAATAGCAAAAAACAAATGCTACAGAAAATGTTATTCAATGTTTGCAATGAGGCTGAAAATTTGAAGACTAATTTTGAAAGAATTCTTCAGAGTAATTTAATTTTTCTCAAGGCAACAGCAAAGGTCGATACAGGGGTTCCTCTTTCATGTAAGGTGTCACGGACAAGAGGTTGTCATTCATCCCTCCTTCATTTTGGCCTCAAGTCCTTTATAGATTAGTGCTGACACATGCTCAAGAAACCCAAGCAAATCATCTGCTTGGCTCCTAACAAGCTGCTTGTGGTTTTAGCCAGAGCCAGTTTAATATCAGTGGCCCCTTTGTAAACCGTTTTGTTCTGTTTTTCTTAGGAACAAAATGCCAGCCTGGTCAAGATCTAGAAACCTGCTGTTCCATTGTAATAGGATATGCATTTAAATGAGAGCAATGCAAGCTGAAGGATACTCACGTTAGCATCAGCTTCAGCAAGCCAGTGGGAAAATCTACTAAGTCCTCTGGAATCACTGATCCTGAAGGCCTCTGGGGCTGGAGGCATGACTGGCTAGACCGGCATGCTTTTAATGTAGATATTTTGTTTCTCCTCCACCACTGGCAGTAAAACATCACAAACAAATTCTACTATTCGTTCTCTTCCTTTATAATATGTGATTTTAGAAAGATGTTATTTCCAAACTTTGGGTATAAAGCTAAAATTTCTTTTATAACACCTGCCACAATGCTGTATTTTTATTTTCCCATAAGAATTTCTTTATTATGAAGTTCACAAGTTGAAAACATCAATTGTTTTGCTATGCAATTCAAGTTCTAAATGCATCTTCTTTTCTTTTTAGTCTATAATATCAGAATTTACAAAAGGAGTTAAAAAGCACACTATTGGCTTAGGCCTTGGGCACTGCATTAACAATTTGGTGAGGGTTTTACGATGCTTTTATTTAAGATGTTGTTAAAATCTTTTGGTGATATTAGGAGGAGTCTCTAAAAGTTTTCAATTTAACCATTTAAATAAGTACTAAAGATTTTCTGTGGAAAGAGCACAAAAACTCTTTAAACAAAGACCCATTTCACATTTTAATGCAAATTAGCATAATTTGGAGAGTCTGCCTATATTTCTAAATATAACACTGCATAACAATAGTGGCATATTTTATATTATCCACTCAGTTATACTACTCTCACTCTGAAAAGCGTTATAGGGATGAATAGATTGCCTGTACAAAGTAGGTGCATCAACTTTCAAATGTTCAAAGAAAAGATGAGACTAAAACGAATACAGAATGCTCATGAAAACATTACTCAGACTTGAGACAAGCGTCCATATCAATAGCGCTGGAAGAATAAGACCCCCAAGTACCCTAAGTAATTACTTCTGTGGTTCACCAAGATTATGCAACCGGGAAGCGGTGGCTGCTTCCGCAGTCTTGCCATATAAGCAAAGAACACTGGAGGTCGTTTCTGGAGGTGCTAATCATTGCCTCATTCATGATAAAATGTTTTATAGTATATCATTCCCTTGCTTCACACATATATTTGTACCTAATTTATAAATTACTGCCTTTAAATGAATGAGTCACAAGCAACAGCCGTTTGATGTTTCTCTGCTGTGCCATTGGTCGGCCTTAGGAGACCCACATGGCTGCCTCCTTTCCCCTTTCCTCTTCCCCCAGTATGCGAGGTGGAGACCAAAGCAAGAAGTAAAGACAGACTAGGAGAGCGACTATTTCGTCCATGCCCTATCAGTTTACCATCTCTAGGGCAGGAATTCTGCACAGAAATGAGCACGCATGAGGCCTGCTGACTCCAACCACGTCACAGACAGAAAGGCCTGCGATGCTACTCCAGGAGTCCGAAGGCCACCGTCTCCTCGGTCCAGATGGCAAGGGTTCCCAAGCTGAATCAGTAAACAAACGCTCCACATTTAACAAGCTGACAAGCCCTCAACTGTAATATTAAACCTCTGATAGAAGCAGACATGTCTAACCACCTTAGGAATGTAGCACAGGTTATGAAAATGAAGATTGATTTAGAGGGGGAAAAGCTCTGTTGTTTTTGATGTTGAGAAGCTGGGAAGGAGGAGAAATTAGATGGCGTTCTAAGAAGACTTGCCAGCCACTTTAAAGAAACCAGTGCAAAAGAGTGACTAGAATAGAAAGCCAAATGTCCACGTGGAGGTTTCCAGCCTGCTGTGACTTAACCTTCCCTCTCTCAAGTGCTTGAGGCCAGCAAGCCAGCAGAATAAACGCAGCGACAAAACTAAGCCTGGGTCAGGGAGGCTGCAGAGCTTACCAATACATCCCAAATAAAATGCATTTCTGGGTTCTAGGATGTCCCGAATGGGAGCAAGTAATGTACTTCGTGCTTTACTTACTGTGGAGGCCCTGGGATGTGAGGGATTGTTCAAAATCCTAGACTGCACTAAATCATCTATTTACAAACCACACATTCTGCTCCCTTGCATGCTTTTAGACAAGAGAAAGTTTCAATATATTTAGGAGAATTTGGTGATTGTGGTCTCCAAAGCTTACTGGTAGAATGAGGGTATAGTCTTTCTGAATCCTGGGCCCTCTGTTTAAAGGGTGGGAGTTTCCTCAGAACTTCCCGTAAAAAGTTGTAGCCTTCTCGGGATTTTTCTAAATATAGGAGATAGGTTATTTTGCTGTTGCCTGGAGTCTGGCTTTTTTCTAGGAAACTGGGGCAGTTAGTTCAAGCACCACTTGGCGCTCAGCTATGTATGTTGAAAGAATCTGGCTTCCTAGCTCTGGTTGGGTTCCTCTGCTGGAACCTGGGAAGAGTGGCGAGATTTAGAAAGCCACACAAAACAGGGAACTGGCATAGAGAGAAGCCACATGATTCTAAAAGGGCAGAGGATTTGGAGCATGGAGCCACTCAATGGAAGCTCAGGACTAGAGATGAATTCCTCCTTGAGTAGTCCTGCTGGTGCTGATGATAATGGAATATGCTAGATTCTGAGTTCAGATTATAAACGACGTTGTACCATTGTGTCACTATGTACAGACTGCACCTGTAGCTTGAGAGAGAAGATAACAGGAGAATAGCTCTGGAACTCTACAGCAATCACAATGCCCTTGTCAAGTTCTTTTGAAGAGTCCAGAGTACAGCCTGTTATGTGTCTCAGGTGATTTCAAAAAAGAGTTCAAGATGACTCAGAAGATCAGAGCAAGGCTGAATAAATGAATTAAGAGATAATGTTCTTAGGAGTAGTCAGAGGGCAAGCAAAAGATTCAAAAGAGTTTTCAATAAGACATCGGCAAGTCTGAGTGAGTGAATGAATGGGGAGCAATCCTTAGAAACAGCACTAGTGGAGAGGATGAACATAGAGAGGATCTTTCATAAAATATCTTTAGTCAGGGCCATTTTAGTCTTCATAAACCACTAGAAAAGGTATTTTAGAGTTTCTATGCCACACAACATCAAATATTAATATATACCCACATCCAAAATGAAATATAAATTTTCTTGCAAAGTGACAGATTTTTATAACTGACTTTCAAAATTATTTGACATCAAATAACTCATTTATTTTATGATTTGCTGTGACTTCTCTGCAATCACTGTGCATTCAAAATTCTCCCTATGCGAGAAAATGTATGCTGATTGTTTTCAAGTTGTAGTGAAATTTTATCAGTATCAAATTTAATGGTTGGTAAATTTGAAGAGTGTAATATATTACAGACATTTAATTAAACATTTATTCATTTTGAATTTCAGTTTTGCTTTTCTGTTTTAGAAGCAATAACTTTTTTCAGGTGTCTAGCATTTTTATAGGCCCCTGAA
The DNA here is from genome assembly GCA_004027715.1 of Plecturocebus donacophilus. NCBI lineage: Eukaryota > Metazoa > Chordata > Mammalia > Primates > Pitheciidae > Plecturocebus > Plecturocebus donacophilus. Next base: position 40,800 of record PVKP010001224.1, read on the forward strand.
GAGCTCCCAGGCTCTTGTCATTGTGCTTAGCCTGCCAGTTGGATAAGGCAGCTGTTCCCAGCAGAGCCCACCACAAGGAAGACAGTTGCTAAGCCAGTGTAGACAGTTGGGTACAATTTGGAAGGAAGGTTTTCAAAAGATATGAACAAATGACCTATTATCTTATCTTCAGTTTTAGAATGGTGTATTGTTTCTAAAGTTTGCTTAATTGCATTCCAAACTGAAGAGAAAGGAAAGGGTTAAATATTTTCTGATCACTGGGCAAGGGATTTTTGCTGTAAGATACACTTGAAAGTTCTGGACACTGACTTGTTAAGGAAAGACGGTGTTTGTTTACTTGCATGTTACCTTGCTCCACAAGAATTTGAAGTCCTCTATTACAAATAAATGTGTAACACTATGAAGTAACATTAATGAAGAAAACATAATTTCCTTTCTTTTTTTTTTTTTTAGAGATGGAGTCTCACTCTATCACCAGGCTGGAATGCAATGGCCTGCTCTCGGGTTACTGCAACCTCCACCTCCCGGGTTCATACGATTCTCCTGCTTCAGTCTACCGAGTAGCTGGGAGTACAGGTGCACGCCACCATGCCCGGTTAGGTTTTTTTCTATTTTTAGTAGAGATGGGGGCACCTTGTTGGCCAGGATGGTCTCGATCTCTTGACCTCGTGATCCACCCGACTCAGCCTCCCAAAGTGCTGTGATTACAGGTGTGAGCCACTGCTCCTGGCCAAACATTATTTTCTTATACTTCATTAGAGGAAGAGAATGTCTTTGTTTGGAAAGTTCTTGGAAAAGCTATTGGAAATGAAGCAGAGATTCCGCAGTCCTGAGCACAAACTGATGCCCAGGTCTCAGAGTTGGGATGCTGCTGTCCCTAATGAAAGGGAGATACTGACATTTCCTATGGGAACATCCAAGTAAGAAGGAACAGGTGTCAGGAGAGCTGGACCTGGCATAGTGGAGAGTTTGGAGAGAAGATGGATTTAAATAGAACTACCAAGTGGTTGTTTTGGGTTCTTTCTGGTGAGCTTGAAGAGCTCATAAACAAGGGGAAATTAAAATCTAAGTAATACATATAACAGGGTTAATATAAATCAGAACAGGTCTTCTAGCAAAGGGACACGTGGAATGCAGAGAAATCTACCTAAAATCAAGCTGTGAATAGTCCTGGCATAAGTTTTATAAAATCCAGAAGTGGTTAATTATAAGCTCTTAAATAAAATGAATAATGTGCATTGCCTAGTATAGTAATGCATAGAGTGTCATCCAGGATATTATAATGTTCCCTTACCTCCCCTCCTTGGAGACATCTGTCAACCTCATTCCAAGGGACTGGTGTCCCGTTCTCAAAGGTCCTATTCTAAGCTCCCTTCTTTTCTTCTATCTTCTTTCCCTTTGAATTTCATCCTCTTTCACCATGCTCTCTTCTGTTCAATGTTTCTGTTAATGGTGAATTAATTTATCAATGATTTCACTAAGCCACCTGCAATTTTTTATTTTTCTTATTCTCCCAATTTAATCAGTGGATGTGTAGTAATATCAACACTACCTGGGAAATGTGTGTCACTTTGTATTAGTTTCCTATGGCTGTTATAGCTAACTACCACAAACTTAGTAGCTTAAAAATACCCCAATTTATTATCTTCCATTTTAGAAGGTCACAAGTCCAAAATAGGTACTGGGCTCAAATGAAGGTATCAGCAGGGCTGAGTTCCTTCTGGAGCCTCTAGGAGAGAATCCATTTCCTTGCCTTTTAGCTTCCAGAGGCCACTTGCCTTCCTTGGCTCACGGCCCCTTCCTCCATCTTCAAAGCTATCAGGGTAACATCTTCTCTCCTCTCTGACCTCTGCTTCCATCTTTTCATTCTTTCTTTCTCACTCCGATCCTTCGGGCTCCCCCCGATAAGGACTCTTGTGATTAGTTTATGCCTACCCCGATAGTCCAGAGTAATCCTTGCTTCTCAAGGTCCTTAATTTAATCACAACTGGAAAGTCCCATTTGCCATGTAGAATAATAGATTCTGGAGATTAGAATGTGAACATTTCTGGAGGGCCATTGCTTAACCTACTACCCACATACCACCATTCCCTTGCCTCATTACCGTCGGATTTGCCTTACCTCATGCTTAGAATATTATAGTAGTCTCATAACCAGATTCCCTGTGTCTAATACCTCGCTTCTCCAATCCAACATGCACACTGCTTCCCATTATCCTATAGTTAGGATCTGGCCACACATCTCCCTTCATCCAAGTCATTCAGTGGCTCTTCACTGAGCAGAGGAGAAAACCCTCAAACCTCAGACTTTAATGCTGACCTTTCCTATTTCCCATTTTTCACCCTTCCATGGGGTTCAATCATACAGCATGTATTCCATATATCAACTCTACTTGCTATTCCTTCAACATACCCTGAACTTTTACAACTATCTTCTTCTGCTATTACTGTTATTTCAGTAAAGAAGGGACAATGTCCTTCCATTTCCCTACCTTGTTAATCGAAGTTCAAATTGTTATTCAGGGTTCAAGTCAAATCTTTCCTCTTCCATAACACCTAGATCCCTGCTGTCCTTGCATATTTTTACCATCTCTTTTCCTTCCAAAGACCTCTGCATGCATTCAGGGAGTGATAGTCTGTCTCCACAGACTGTGAAGCTCTGATGGGCAGAGACCATAATTTGTTAACTTTTCAAGACTTCATAGTGCTTAATACCATGTATTGCTCATTAGAAAATGTGAGCAGATATTTGTTTTATTGTATGTTTGAGGTTTTTCTTTAAGGACTAGCCAAAGAAGTTACAGAGATGCTCTTCAAAAGCATTCTTTAAAGGGAAGGTTATGACTCAAACACAGATCTGCATATGTTGATTTTGCTAGTTTTCTGGCTGGAGGATGTTTTCTCCATTCTCTGGATTATACCATCTCTCAGGGAGGGTTAGCATTATGGGAAAGCTCTCCCAGGTCTTTCCCAATCCATCTGCTCCCAACAGTGTTTCACACCTGCCTTGTCATTTGTGAGCCTCAGATATCGTGCCAAGAGGCCCTTGTCCTCCAACAGATACTTCTGTTCAGCTCTGTCTGCAGTGAATTATTTCTCTCAGTTTCTTATCCAGTATTTAATTCCCCATTACTGAGCTGTATTGAAGGTGAAGGAGGCCTATCTGATCTCCCAAGGGGCTCAGTGCCAGCAGAGTAATTAGCTAGGCTTCATGCCAGTTCAGAGCTTTGATCTGGAAACCTATAACCTTTACTTTCAATATGGTGGTGGAAGAAGGTGTTGGGCTAAAGGAGAATGCTCTAGGCTCCACTTTCAAAACTGTACAAACATTACCCTGCAGAGGCTGAGAACTGGACTGCACAAAGTGTTGCTGAAAAAAAAAAAGAAATTTATTGGTTCATTTAACTAATCAAACCCTGACAACGTGTCAGTGGTTTCACAGAAAATTTAAACCAAGGAAGCCTGTATTCAAAGGCGATGAGGCTCATACATTTATTGAATTGTGAATGGCATTTCTCTGGGCACAAGGAGGCTCCATGTGAACAGATATGCTTCTGTGAGGAAGTTTGTGGCCATAATGAAAGTAGTATCAGAAAGAGCCTACTGCGATTTTTTTCCATCTTAAAAAAAAAATTAGGGAGGAGAAGAAAGGTGGCACAACATATAAAAGGCACATTTGACCAGAAGACACATTCTGGTTTTGTGGCCACTAGCTTAAATACAAAAGATTTCTGTTGGAGTGAGGTTTGAAAAGCTGACAAGAAAGAAAGCAGCCTCAGAAAGCTGTCTTGTCTATGTGAAGTACTTTGCTGGCACCAACGCGGAGTGTAGCAGCTGCATTTGGTATCCAACAGGGAGCTGTAGATATTTACTAATACTCTTGGAAAAAGAGATTGGCAGATCCCCTCGAAGAGTCCTATATGCTCAGAACATTGGGTTGGCGGCCTGGGATGTGTGTGGAACCCCGAAGGATGGCACAGCGCTACCACAGTGCATTTCCTTCATCGTGGTTTGGCTATAGCTTTTAAACTTGAGAGCAAATCATAATGGAATTGCAAAGTGGTCTCATTATATTAGATGGATTGAAATAACTTGTAATGTATGACAATAGGGTTGTAGAGGGGTGTTAGTGGTGGCTGGCAGCAGGCATGGCCCATGTTCCATTAATGAAGGCAGGGGTCTTTGTGGGCGACCAGAGAGAGGACCCTGGGACAGACACTCTTCTTAAAAACACCTCTCCTGCTGGCCTGTCATGATGCTTTTATCTCAGCCTTTAAATTCCCAGTGGCTAAGGCTTAGCCGTCTTTAACAACCAATAAAATGCCAGGGCTGCTGGAGTGAGTTGCACGTTAAACCGTATGAAGATCTGAGAGACTTCCCTTCCAACCCGTCTCTCTCCTGTGTTCCTACTGCTCCTGCCATGGACTGTAACAATTTCCTCATTCGTCCGTGGTTTCTCTCACTTTCTCACCACACACATCCAATTAGTGAGTCTTGTCACTCCTACCTCTGGCTTCATTTTCTTCAGCTCAGTGCACCGCCTGGATGAGCTCTTGCCTGTGTTCGTGCAGTGGCTTTATGGTCTTTGCTGTGGCTACTGGGCATGCATTCTTCACACCGCCTCCATTATCCTTAAGCCTCTCCCTAACCCTAGTGGCCTCAGGATGATTTCAATCGTGTAGTTTGATAGCGAAAGCCCTTCACAGGCCCGTCTCCCTCTACCTGTCTCTCTGACTCCCTGGCTTCCCACCGTACGGGCACCACCTTCCCCCTGATTGTAAAGAAGAACATTTTACAGCTTCAGCTTATGCTTCTGCCCCTCTACCTAGCCCGAACTTTCCCTTTCTTTCTGCTTGTAAAGTTTCCTCTTATCCTCCAAAACCTAGATCGTATGTGAGTGCTGTTTCTGTAACTCCTTTAGAAGAGACTTAGTTGGTCTCTTCTGCTCAAAATAATTTGTACACACCTCCATCAAAGCACGTTCCATCCTGTTAGTAACCTCTTCCCTCACTTTCTCAAAGATATCAGTAATGCAGCATTCATCTCTAGGTCTTCCATCCTTACACAGTGTCCAGAATAATAAATCTAAATCAGAAAGCTGACAGGCTGAATACATAAACCATTCTTGGGAATTAGTGGGTATGATCAGTTGCCCGTTTCAGCGGCTCTGTTGATGTAGCACCATGACAAGCTATGAAGAGAGACCACTCTCATTTGTACAACCTCTTCTCCTCTTTTTTTTTTGAAATGCAGTTTCACTCTTGTTGCCCAGTCTGGAGTACAATAGCATGACCTCTGCTCACTGAAACCTCTACCTCCTGGGTTCAAGCGATTCTCCCACCTCAGCCTCCCCAGTAGCTGGGATTACAGGCACCTACCACCACACCCATCTAATTTTGGTATTTTTAGTAAAGATGGGGTTTCACCACATTGGCCAGGCTGGTCTTGAATTCCTGACCTTAGATGATCCACCCACATCAACTTCCCAAAGTGCTGGGATTACAGGCATGAGCCACCGCTCCCAGTCTTTCTCCTCTTTTTAAAACACCACTCCCATCATGTTCTTTCAGAAAAGGCTTATGCAAAGTGTTATTTCAATCTTCAATTACAAAACAAGTATTAATGGCATGTCTACTATATCCCTGACACTTTTGAGAACTGACGTATCAGGAAATCAGACAGGCAAGATCTCTGCTTTCAGGAGACTTGTGATCCAGGTTGGGCAAGACAGACATTAAGCATACAAATACACAAATAAGATCATTTTAGATACAGAGAATAGAAAAAAGGGGACATTGGACAATTGACAGGAAGTCCCCTTCTACTTGGATCACATGTTGTCAAAGAAGACTTCTCTGAGAAGGTGCCATTTAACAAAGAGCCAATGACGGGAAGGAAAGAAGCTTCTAATCCTGTGAAGACAAGATATGGGAGAGGGTGGAGTGTGTGAGAATTGTAAGCAAAGGCAGCAGCTAGTGCAAAACCCTAAAGAAGGAGCCAAATGATTGTACATAGGAAGGAAGAGAAAAAAGGTATTGGGTGAGCTTTGAGAGCTGGGCAAGGACAGATAGTGCAGGTTGGGGGTTGGGTAGAGGGGCGTTCCTGATTGCCAGGGGAAGGCTTTGCAGGATTTTCAGCAGGAGAGCAGCTGGAGACGCATGCCCTACGGAAGCAGTATCCGGCACCATTCTCAGGGGTTTCCTGACGTCATCCTTCTGAATGTTCACCTCCCACTCCTCAGCTCACCTCTGTCCCTGCCTTGTTTTCCCTCTCTCTTCCCGTTTGTCTCTCTCTTACTGTACTTTAGGACTCTGGGGCGTAGTTTAAAAGCAATTGACCACAAGCATGATCTCTATTTTCCTCTGTTTTATCTAAAACTTTCATGCAAATTTTATATTCTATGCGCTGATATACTCCTCTTTATCCTCCAGCAGACTCGATGTTCCAGAAAGCTGCATTGGATATTTTCAGTAATTTTGTTAATTCCTGGTATACGATGCTCATATCCTAATTTGAGAAGCATTAGGATATAAGATAGATTGACGTCGTTTGAGTAAGATGGTTTAGGTCTAAATATGGAGTGGGTCTACTTTACTGGGGGCCTCCAGTGAGGACCAGGCAGCTGTGGGAAATCCAGCAGAAAAAAAGTTTTGTCAGTGAGCAGAGTAAAAGAAGCAACACAGGACAAAAGAGTTGTTGAAAGGGAATGTGAGGAGGCTCAGTGTCACATTTTACTTATACCCTTTAACTATTTTATGATATATACAGGGGACACCTGTGTTCTCCTACCAGAAGCAGAATTCCATAAGCATGGACCTGTCTGACCTGTTCTCAGTGCCCAGAACACTGTTGGGCACATAGCAGATGCTCTGTAGCTATTTATGAATGAATGAATAAATGACTAAATGATTGAATGAGCAGAGAAAGTAACAAGGCCTACAGCCATCACTGATCTGAGACTTTCTCACAAGAATATCAGGAAAAATGTACCACAAATAAAGAATGAGGCCACCCAGAAATGATTCTGGAATATTGCTGTTGACATCTGGGGAGGGGGCATGAGAAGAAGGAGGTAGCAAGGAGGCAGAAGGAGAAAATACATTAAATTTAAAATGCATAGGCAAAAAAAAAAAAAAAAAGAAAGAAAAGAAAAAAAGAAACAATGGGTAAAGTTTAAAAATAAGTATAAAATTGAACGGAGATTGAGCATATATAATCAGATTCTAAAAGTCTTTCATAATTACTAAGATGACAAAGAAACCCCTTGAAAGGAAGTTTATGAAGCACTGCTCCAATCAGATTCAGAGCCTTTTGGGATCATTTGAGTGATAACTGTGTGGGTGTTACTCCCTGTAGATGATCATTTTCTTTCTGAATTCATTTCTTTCAGCAGAAATGAGAGCCTGCGTCACTCATGGGGCATACTTGTGTGATGTGTGGGTTTCCCTACCCGAGAACTCATAGAATCACAGAGCTTAGAGTTAACTACACAGGTCACAGGAGGCTCACCCTGGCCCCAGTGGGGAAGCCTTGGCCATCGTTCAGAGTGAGAGACCTGGAGAAGCCCAGGTAAGACGATTGTGTCAGCATACTGGGCACACTTTGTAACTGGTTGTATTCGATGTGCCATTTGTCCAAATGGTAGGACCTTTGGGTCGTCCTCTTTCTTTGTCTCAGCTTTAATGCTCCTATCCTTTCCTAACCCATCCAAGAGTTCTTTCCCCTTTGTTCCCACTGGGCTTTGTACATATTTACAGGATACTAATTATACTCAATTATAACATGAACAGCTCAATTGCCAAGCATGTATTATGTACCACACAGTTTATTCAAGTATTCATTTATTCCAGCATTCATCATTCATTCATGAGTTATTGAACATCTTTTAAACTTAAGACACTGTGCTAAGTAAATACTTGGGACACCAAGACAGTAAAACCTGGCAGCTGCTGTTAGAAGCTTAGTGCCTAGTGAGGAACAGAAGATACAAGGACCATTTGCTTGGTGACTACTGTGCTTTGGCTACTGTGCTGGGTACTTTACCTTTGTTATCTCTCATTTCATAACCTCATGTATAAAAGAAGACAAGAACTGGGAAGTGGAGAGTAAACTGATTTGATGCTTCAAAGCTACAAGGTTAGAAAGATTACATAGTTTGGTTCCCAACTAAGCTTTTGTTGTTGTTGCTGTTGTTGTTATGGTTAAATTCATTACTATTGTTTTTCTTTATCAGTTTCCCCATAAATGGCAGCTGCAGCTCCTTTTCTCACTTCCTTATTGTATTATGCTATAAGATCTCTGGATTAGGGTACATAGCTCTATCACTAGCTTCTACCAGAAGGTTTGGGACTCTGTAGGTGCCCCCTGTAAAAATTTGTTGAAAGGAGGCTTGCATGCATGAATGAAATGGCAGACTTCCCACACTAAGCTTCAGATCCCATTTTCAAAGTGGTCTGGCTTCAGTCAACTTTGCTGTCTCCCCTAGTTACTGGCATCAGTCAGGTTTCAGCCAGGTATGTGAAGCTGCAAGTATTGTTAACATGGGTAATTAGAGGCTCACACATCCATGAGGAGGGCTAAGAGCCAAGGTCAGGCGAGAACTCCCTGTTCAAGAAATCTGGAAGCGCAGGAAGCAGAGGGAAGCTTGGGCAGTCTCATACCAATTTTTGATAGTACACTGGGACCTGTCCCAGCTACTGCTGGAGAAGAGTGGCTTCTCTTTCTCTTCATCTTCCAAATCCTAGTGAGATCCCTTCCTTGGAAGCATCTGACCTGGAATCCTGGTGGTAGGGAATGCTGGGAAGCATAGTTTCTGGGCAGGGAGAGGAGGGAGGTGGGGAAGACTATGACAACAGACAATCTGGTAAGTTGATCTCTTGTTCCTCCTGCCTTTATTTCTTAGGTAATGTTCTCACCCAGCCTTGTGAGTCCCAGCACTCTTGCCTCACTCAGGCAGTACTTTCATAAGTCACCTTGTTGCCATGCTAACAATCGCAACACCAGAACTTTTGCCAGTAGCAAAACACAAAAGATCCATTTCCTACCCAAACAAGAAAATTCTTTTTGTTTGTTTTTTTTTCGTCCAATAGAGACTAAATTATGAAGTCCAGCTCTGGGTAGGGCTTTCAAAATAGAGCCCTGACCAGTGCTGAATTGACTTGAAGAATGATGAACGGTTGGCTTCTCTCTCTCGGCAGCTGTGAGTTTGGTCAGCCCTTTGCAAAGTAAGAGGAAGTTTAATGAACCCAAATAAGACATGATCCTTTGTGGCTATAAAAGTTACACTTTGAAAAAGCTCAGCTGGTCAAGAGCCACTTGAAAATGATGTTACTGCAGGGGAACTCTGTCAAAAGTCCACTCCTCTTGGTGAGTTTCCTTTTCTTTAAGGGAAAACAAAGAGAGGTTTTACAAGCTAGAGAAGGGTCATTTTGCTATTTGAAAGAGTGCATTCAAAAATTGAGGCCCGGTGTGACTGGGAGACATCCACAGTCAGTACTTGTTTATTTGCCCAGCTTTACACCATGTAAGTGATGCGGAATCCTTTCCGCCTCTAATAATAACACCACCGTGGCCCTGAGTTAATGGAAAGCTGGAGTGGCCAAATGAGAGCCGGTGCTCAGATTAACCACTGTGGGTCAGACCAGTCCACAGCTGCGGCAGGGGAGGCGGGAGGGAGGTGAGGGGGTGGCATGCAGGAAGGGCAGAGGGAGCCCGTCTTAAAATATTTTTGCCTAGTCAACGGATTTAATGCATGATGTTTTGCCACCAAATTGATCAACTGGAGCATTTTTAAAAGGACCGGGGAAAACAACCACCTAATTCACATTCTATGGCCTCTAATTGTGCAAGCAGTACATTTTAGAAACGCTCTGTGCTGAGGAGTCTTCATTTGTGGAGCATTTCATTTGCTTATACAGTAGGTAACAGTGCTTAAATAGTGTAATTATTGTGTGTTTCTAGTTTGCTTCGAATTTTGATTCAATCAGAATTCCTAAACCTGACAGCCTATAATCAAACAAAGGGAGTGCTCTGGAAGCGAGGGATTAACAGAGGGGAATTAAACTGTCGTTTTGAAACAGCTTAGACCAATATGAAAGCACATTTAGGAGTCTCTCCATAAATATCCCTTTTGTTTTGTCTAATTGCCGGTTTGAATGTATCAGACTCATCAATGGGATTAGGGTTAATAGATGTTTGGTCACGCAGAACATGCAGAGGAGGAATCTGATACACACACACAAAAATTGCACTTAATGAGCTTAGCAAATGTTTGCCATATTTTTAATGAACCCTGGGGCTGTCATTTAGAAATGCTTAGCAACGGCTTTTCCATCCTTGAAAATAGAGCAACTGAAGGACATTAACACTATGTACACCGTAAATAAGAGGAGCTATTTAAAGACACCAGCCAGGAGGAGGGAATGATGATATTTTTCTGTCCGAGCTCCAGTGATACTTAACACTCTGGGTGTGGGTTCAGTATGTGACAAAAGAGTTGGGTGGTTTGAGTTTCCCGAAGGGCAGTGCGGGGCGTGAGGTTTTTGCACAGGGTCAAGTAAACTTTTTGTTTTTTTTTGTCTTAAGTTAAACTTGTTTAGGATCGAATCTCCCACCCTCCTACACCAGCCCTTGCTTCTGTTTTCACACCTTCCTCCTGCCCTTTCCAAGTATCCGTGTAGAGGCTTTTTAAAGAGGAGGTTATGCATTTGCTGTCACTTCCCCAGGCCCAATGCTGCCCTGGCCACGAGGCTGGCTGCTCCTGTAGCTCAGCCATGCGGACTGGAGCAGCAAGCTCTTGGGATTGATTACTCAGAAGATTGAATGATCCATCTTTGGAGCCCTTGGGATTTGGCTCCGAAACCAATGCAGTCGGCAGTAATGGGGACTTATTGAAGAAGGCCATGTGGCCTGTGCTCTCAGAATACAGACTGAGCCTAAAAGAATCAGGTTTTCCTTGGGGAAGGTTTGATTTGATAGACAGAGCACGAAATGCAAGTCCAATGGATTACGGTTAGAACAAATGAAGGATATCTTAGACCCTTAGTTTTCCACAGAGCCAATTGATTTCAAGGACTTCCTGCTCCCTGCCATCTCTTCTCCAACTCTGCCTCTCAAGGAACAGAGATACCACCTCATTAAAAGAAAATATTATGAACTAAACACAGCCACCTTTCAGCTTTGCTGGAAAATGAACAACCCTCCTGTGATAGCAGCTGTACTTTTGTGTTGAATGATGAGGTCATAATTCTTATTAGGAGAGAACTAAAAAAAAAAAAGGCTATTTGTAGTATTGTACAGGAACTTTGTAAAGTATACAAAATTATAAAGTTTTTTTTGGAGGAGGCAGGTTGAGGAAAATTTGCATCATGGGGGAATTGTGTGTTTTGTCCTTGTGGTGGCGGTGGTGGTGATGGTGAGGATGGGGATGTGTGCGTGTGTGTTGCATGTTTGTGTATTTTGTTAGTCATTTGTCATCAAGTGCTCCTTGCCCTCAAGCAACTATTAGAATGCCTGGTTTGATGAATGATGCTGGAGATAATACCAAAGGCTTTATGGCTCTGTAGTTTAAAAACATTGTCAGTAATAAGCTATTTTTCTTTCAGAAGTGTCTAAATTCTTGGCATCCAAACCAGTGGATCAGATGAGTTCCAAAAACTCATTTATTAAATAAATCCCTTAGGTCATAGGTCCACAGCCCAAATACCTATAGTATCTGGATTGGTAAAATAGAATGAGTCTAGCTAGACAAAGAATTAAGGAATGATGGGGACTGCTACAGACTGGAAACCATACCTGTCCCCTCTGAAGAGGGCAGAATGCTCTGCACTCCAACCCCTCTGCTCCATCTCAACTTTACTGTCTCCTTGGTTTCTGGACTTTAAGCTTGATTTTGACTTTCATACCAGTGGTTCACTGACTTTATCTAATCTTTAGGCTTTAAGACACCAGCTAGCATTTCTCTCAATTCCTCTGAGCACCATTCTACACCAGGTCCCTAGGGTGAATGAAAGAATGAGTGAGTGAATGAATGTCTTGCTATATTATACTACCAGTGTATGTGAACCATCATTTTTCTCCTTCCTTCCTTCTTCCCTCCCTTCCTTCCCTCCCTCTGTCTCTCCCTCCCTTCCTTCCTTCTCTCCTTCCTTCCTTTGCAGCTTGTCCTCCATTTTTTTTCTGCATCTGCATATATAAAGATAAGCAAGAAATAGATACTCTGCATTGTAGCCACTATATAATCTGGAGAGAATGATATAAACGTTGTAACACGGCAGTTGTTCTGGCTACAACATAACAAAAGCCAGAGGGAGAAAGCAGGAGTCCTGTGAGTCTCCCCTGGTAGTGCCAGGAAAGCCTTACCAGTGACCTGAGTGTGTTAAGTTGTGTGTAGGTGTTTTCCTGGGGACAATATTGAGATATTATAACCCTCCTATGATAGCAGCTGTACTTTTGTGTTGAATGATGGGGTCATAATTCTTATTAGGAGATAACTAAAAAAAAAGGCTATTTCTCGTATTGTGCAGGAGTTTTGTAAAGTATACAAAATTATAAAGTTTTCTTTGGAGGAGGCAGGTTGAGGAAAATTAGCATCATGTGGGAAAAGGGCCTGTTTGTTCTTGTGGTGGCGGTGGTGGTGATGGTGAGTGTAGGGACGTGTGTGTGTGTGTGTGTGTGTGTGTGTGTGTGTTGTATGTTTGTGTATTTTATTAGTTATTTGTCATCAAGTGCTCCTTGCCCTCAATATAGACAGGGCATCTTAGGCAAAGGCATAGAGTGTGAGAATATGGTTTCCATGGCAAGCAACAAGCCTGGCTATATATTGAAGGAATTGCAGGTAAAAGGCTAGAAAGATGGACACTAATTAAAGCCTTAAGTTTGGACCTTATCTTACAGGTATTGGAGAACTATTGAAGGGTTTTCAGTTTTCATATCATATTCAGGAATTATTTAGCTCTTCAGAAGAAAACCAGCTACTAATGCTGCACTTAGATTTCAAACTCTATATTAAAGATTCTGCTTTTCTTGGAGTATTTGAGTCTTCTGTGTGTACATGGGTGTATCTATCATTGGGTAAAAACCACAAACTGCTGAGAATATTCAGTAAATGTTCTAGGATCTACTCTTAAAGGGAACAATCCGAGGTTCCTTAATTTCATAGTTGTGTACTTACAGATGTTCTTCCACTTCACTTGCAGAAAATGTGTTTAAGCTGTTTTTCATACTTCTAAATTCTCTTTACAAAGAGACGCTCGAGTGTGGCTTGAGCCAAAAATTTTCTACTGCTGGCTAAGCAGCTGAGCCTAGAACAGACAAAACTCTCTGCCTATATTTCTGCATGTTTCCCTTTTCAAAAATGGTATTTGGCTATTTAATGGATACCACCAATTCATCGAAGACAATATTTTTACTTTTGTCATTTCCAAAATATATTTTTCAGGAGTGTTCTATTGTCCTGCCAGTTCAAATCAATGTAATTAGCACTTTGAATGCCTAATGAAGACATGGAAGTATGCTATGTAAGGTGGACTTACAAAGGCTATGCCATCAAGTTATTTTCTTAAAAAGTTTATAATCTCCTAGGAAACATGATGGGACTACTTAAAACGGGGTAGGGAGAACTTTTAGGGAAAAAGCCATATTTTTATACAAAATAAAGCAAAACAAGTGCCTTAGTTGCTTGAGACTTTTCAATTTTAAAAATTTCTCAGCTAAGATATTAGAGGTCCAATTACTACTTTTCTTTTTCACCCTTTTTTTTTTGACAGAGAGTTTTGCTCTTGTTGCCCAGGCTGGGGTGCAATGGCACAATCTCAACTCACTGCAAACTCCACCTCCCGGTCCAAGAGATTCTCCTGCATCAGCCTCATAAGTAGCTGGGATTACAGGCATGTGCCGCCACACTGGCTAATTTTGTATTTTTAGTAAAGATCGGGTTTCTCCTTATTGGTCAGGCTGATTTTGAACTCCTGACCTCAGGTGATCCTCCCGCCTTGGCCTCCCAAAGTGCTGGGATTATAGGCATAAGCCTCTGTGCTGGCCTCTTTAACTTTTTTATGAAAGTTAAAAAGGACATTTAAATCAGAAATTCTCTTTGCGTGTGTAGTAAGGAAAAACCGGGTAGAATTCTTAGGCTAGTCTGGTTAGGCTGAGGTTAGGCTCTTCAGGGTATAGACTTGGCCCTGCTCATAAACTTTGTCAATGAAAGCATCACCATGAAGCTTTGAGTCCCTCAGAAATTTAATAAACAATTTTAATAAAAGGCAAGCATTACAGGGGAAAAAACTATTTTACATTTTGGTTGTCTTCCAGAAGACTTAACTGTATTATAAGTATGATAAAATTAAGAAAGATGAGTATTTAAAAACTGTATTAATTTTATCTATCCTTGAGTTTAAGACTGATTTAATATCTTTTGTTTAAAATTTTTAATTTCTAAAATTTGTGGTAAAAATACACATACCATAGAATTTATTACTCGAACATTTTTAAGTCTACAGGCCTAATTTGCTTCAAAATAGAGTAAAAAAGCGTGTTGTTCCAAACTATTCCCTGGAGAAGATCATTTTTAAATATTTGTATTTAGGTTGGAAAATAAAAAAAGTCCTTTTTTTTATTTCCAATAAAGTCAAAAGAAGGCAAGATGGGAACTCTACAGTGAAAAATAACACATTAGCTTTGGACTTCTTACTAAGAGGGTCAGAACAAAGGCCTTGGCTGTGAAACGCCCACCCATTGTGAAATGAGACCGCCATGCCCCTGAAGCAGAGGTGGGAGTGGAGCAAAGGTTTACAGCTGACTGGTTTGATTTTGCCTCCTGCTGATCTATGGCTGCTGATCTGTTTGGGTCTTTTCGGGAAGGGGGCAATATTTGGGTTATTTATTCTGACAGAAGGCTAGATGCTATTTCCATCTGCCTTAGAGTATTTGAGGAGATAAATGTCTGCCACATCCTGATGAATGACCTCTATGGTTCATTGCCAGAGAAACTGAGTTATGGCTCCTATATTTCATTTAAGAGAAAATTTCAGCCATCCAAAGTATGCACTGCAGCTTTCCATTTGACCAAGACAGCAAAGTGTTTTTCCGTATAAAGGACAAGGTTTGCGCAGTTGCACCTTAGGGGGATTGAAAGGTAGGGGATAAATAGAAAGCACTCCATAAGTCAGGCTAGTAAATCCAGTGTAGCCAATTTAAAATACAAAAAAGAATCCAGGGAACAGAATATAACAGTTCTGTGTCCTGGCTGAGTTTAAGATCATCTTTTCCTGTGAACTCACATCCTCAGTCAGTGGAAATCATTCCAGAGAACATTATTTTAAAAATAAAAAGGGGGGAGCATATAAATTTAAATGCTATCGAAAGTATCACAAGATATTTATTTTTTAAGATATCTGAAAAACACACAACTTTTTGGCCCATATATCAATTATATGTATCATTGCATTGAATGAAAATTTATTCTAGACACCAACAGATTTTCAGATACCAAATGGCAAGGGGATTATAATTGTAAATAGGTTTGTCATAATCTAGTATACAGAGGCATATATATTCTCAATTCATTACTTACTGATGTATGAACACCTACACATGTTGAGTGGTTTGTATGAATGGGGTGGAGTATTTGTTGCCTGAAAAGGGGAAATATTTCAGGGTAATACAGCCCAGTGGAATGTGTGAAATCAGTACCTCTAGGGAACACGTGCCAGTCATCAGGACCTTTGGGGAAACAGACAAAATAAGGAGGAAAGACCAGAGAATGTCTGCATTCTTGTTAGCAAGGAAATGAGGTAAGCCAAGAATTCACTTGGGATTTAATCAAATGCAGAGAAAGTCCATACATATCAAACTGTACTTTCTCTGGTTTTCTGGGCATTGGGGCCGTACTTTATGAAAAAGCTATTATCATAAGACAAAACAGAAAGTTTACTCAGATAGAATGATATCTGAATGAATGCTAATTTACAGGTGAAGCCTAACCATGGGTCTAGCCAGCTCTACTTTTGGGGGACGGCCTAAAGAGAAACGTTGGAAAGTTTGTGCCACAGACCAAAGGTTAAGACTTGGAGAAAAATACCTGGAGTTTTGTACACAAGAGTTAATTGAAGTCTGCATTTAACAGAACTCCTAGGCATATCTATTGTTTCTCTGACTTTGGTCATTTGCAGACCCCATGTTGCTTTGCCTAATTTAAACATGTGGCACTGGATATTTACTGGAAGCAACATTGGGTGAAGTGGATGCTCATCCTCCCAGTGCCCTCCGTGAGTTGGTGTGGGATTGAAGCAACTGCAGCAGCACACTGCCCCACCCAGGGTGTGTGCATGTGCATGTGAGTGTGAGCATGTATGAATAAAGTTTTCTATAAATCCAACATTTTTCCCCCATAAACTGGAGACTGAGAAAAAAAACATACAACCTCTGAGTACTTGTTCTTATGCTAATATGATGGGACAGTAAAATTTGGAACTGAATCATGAACACAATTTATGCAATTAGTAACCTACACAAAGAACCCCTACTTATGAATTTCATGTGACTTCCCCAAAACACCTTTTTTTTTTTTTCTTAAGACATAGTCTCGTTTTGTCACCCAGTCTGGAGTGCAATGGTGCAATCTCAGCTCACTGCAGCCTCCACCTCCCAGGTTCAAACGATTCTCCTGCCTGAGCCTATCAAGTAGCTGGGACTACAGTCGCCCACCACCATGCCCAGCTAATTTTTGTACTTTTAGTAGAGACAGGGTTTCACCGTGTTTGCCAGACTGGTCTCGCACTCTTGACCTCATGATCCGCCCTTCTTTAATGCTTTCATCCACCTTTCCCCATCTTTGAATACTGAATTATCTGCCCCTTTCTCCTATTGTCAAAATATTCTGTGCATGCCTCTGCTATTGTACTGTCAAAATAATAATTGGCTTGTCTTTTCAACTAGACTGTAAATTACTTGAAATGATTTGCATTCCACAGCACTGAACATACTGAACACAGAGTAGGTGTATTAGTCCATTTTCACACTGTTGATGAAGACATACCTAAGACTGGGCAATTTACAAAAGAAAGAGGTTTAAGGGACTTACAGTTCCACATGGCTGGAGAGGCTTCACAATCATGGTGGAAGGCAAGGATAAGCAAGTCACATCTTACATGGATGGCAGCAGGCAAAGAGAGAGAACTTGTGCAGGGAAACTTCTATTTATGAAACCATCACATCTCTTGAGACTTATTCATTATCATGAGACCAGCATGGGAAAAACTTGTCCCCATGTTTCAATTACCTCCCATGGGGTCCCTCCCACAATATGTGGGAATTCAAGATGAGATTTGGTGAGGACACAGCCAAACCATATTGGTAGGTGTTCAAATAATGTTGAATGAATGAATGTTTACAAATAAAGCCTTCTGAACCTCAGAGGAAAAGTTTGTTGTGTCTACTACCTCTGAGATCATTGTTTCCTAAATGGGTTGTAAAAGCGCTATTTCAAAGCAGAGGTGAAAAAGAAAAGAAAATCATATATAACAAGTTGCAATATATTTCTAGTTGATGAATGGTAGAAAATAGACTAGCCAAGGAGTAACTGACTATAGAATTCTGCAAATTTTGAGTGCTGTAGACAGAATCTGGGCTCATTTGTGCATTTGACTAATTCACCTGTCAAGGAAAGGCTTGGCATGACCACAATTCAGGCAAGGCAGGACAGATAATCCTGATGATCTTAAAGCAAAGCAGGAGCCCTGGAGGTAGCAGGTATCCCTGGATTCAAGTCCTGCCATCACCACTTACTAACTCTGTGATCTTGGATAATGGGAATGATAAGACCAATTTTCCATGGCATTTTAAATGTCCAAAGGGATAATGCATATACAGAGTATTAGTTCTCTTTCTCTGTGTCTCAGAAGGTGGTTTGGATTGTATCAAGTGCTCTGAGTGCTGCCCAAATTCTTCTCTGTTCCACCAAGTTCCTATTCTACAAAGCTGACCCTGAAAGAACTTTCAGGGAGTCTTGGTAGTCCTTCAACACCAACTACGTCATTACAATGAATAAATTTCCATTTCTCCTTTAACATATAACACATATACTTCTTAAATGTTCCCCTTTATCCCAATCAATAGAAAGTGAATCTCAAATAATACACTGAAGGAAGCTCCCTATTTAGAAAACTGAGATGTGTTTCCTCTGTCTTTGATCAACACCACTCTTTCAGACTTCCTGGTTAGCCTCTCTAAAGCCACCCCTACTCGAGGGAAGGGGAAGATAGATCTCACTGAAGAGGTACAGCTGCATCTTTGAACTGGCTTGTCACTGCCTAGATTGTGGCAACAACTCCTCAGGATTGAAAGACGCACAATTTGAATATTGGAACTTGAGGCCAAAATCTGTTACTGGTAATGTTGCTTTACATCTTTCCTATGAATTAGTACAGATTTTCAAAAGAAACTATAAGTATGGCAATGGCAGTAAAGCAGAATTTGCTGTAACTTTCCAATTGCTGCTAGTTTCAATAGCCAGTTCACAACATCCTTCTTTATTCTTTTGGGTTGCTTTATTTGAGCCTCTTTTTATCTGCTTATAAGATAGACATGGATAGACACCTGCAAGTCAGTTAGCTTCATCTATATTAGATATTTTGTGCATGTAAATGATCATATTAAGGTGAATGCAAATGTATCTCACCACACCTTTTCAGAAGCATAAGTTTAATTTTTAAAAATTTTACATATGTGTGGGTTTAGGAAGAACTGTGCTCTTCTTCTTGTTTTTGCCTGTCAGAAGATCGATGATGCATCAAAAATCACAATAAGTATTTATAAAGGAAACAGATAGGATCCATTAGGTTTTATGCCACTGCTTTTTAAAAGTATAGTTTCTCAATATCAATTTAAATTGGACTTTGATTTAATAACTCATCAAGGGTTGGATACAATTTCAATTGAGTAATGCTAATGTAGAAAGAAGTTGGAGCCTGGCCAACATAATATGAGTGCCAAGGGACCACACCTAATTATTGTGACCCAGCCTGAGATGTGATGATGCCTTGTCTTCTGAAAGCAGCTGCAGTGAGGGGAAACGTGCCAGGGAGAGGGCATGCCAGTTTGGCCTCATGTGCCCTAAACTTGCTGCTTAGGTTGATTAGTGGAAAGAACATGGGCTTTGTTGACAAACCTCAGACTGAATTCTGGCTGTTGCACTTGTAACCTTGAGGCCTTGAGCACATTACTTAACCTCTCTGAGTCTCAGTTTCCTTTCCTATAAAACAGGGATTATACCTCCCCTGCAGTGCTGTTTGTAAAGATGAAATGAAATAAAATAACTCATGTCTGATCACTAGGCCAGCCACAGTGGCTCCTCCAGAACTATTTGTTCCTTTGCTTCTAGGTCAGATTAATGCAGGTCATTGTTTTTCACAAGCTATTGAAAATAGCTACTTCTATATAATGATGCTGAGATTCACTAGGTCTTTAGTACTGTAAACAGTGGTACTCATGAAAGTTATAGAGAGGGCATGTGAATTAGAGCAGGATTGTTTCTTAAAATATTCTCATTTTTCTTCTTTTTAGACAAGAAAATGAAAATTACCCCATAAATAAAAATGTATTCTGATTTCCCTCCCTCTCTCTTAATTTTATTTGTTAATGTCTTTTGTGTCAATTTATTTGTTTATTTATTTCTGGCAGACCAGGGAACATGAATCAGAGCTTTAGAGAAAACAGCAAATTGCTGTCTTCCTCCTCCAACCTGGGCCAGTTTGATAGTTTCCTTGAGGCAGATCTCCTTTGAGATGGTCTCCTGTAAATCAAGCACAGGGATGCACTTGCATCGGTCAGCATGTAAAATAACATGCTGTCCGCATAGAATGCGATGTGCAAAGTACCAGTGTAACTTGACATCCATGCCCCTTTAACACCTGTTTCCATAGCTACACTGTAATCCAGACATTTGAGAGGCAGGCTTGCTTCTGCCAGGCCTGTCATTTCAGGGAAATAAATTAAGAAAGCTGATGACAAGGCCTGGATTATACAATTTCTTTAGAGTACAAAGCATCCCTGAAATCTAACCAGGAAAGAACAGAGTTCAGATAAAATGGATAAAATCCATTTCCGGTAACCTTTGTAAGAAAATTTGAATGCAGCTTCCTTTATACATTTTGTTCCCTGACTCCCCGAAGCAGCATCATATGTTACACCTGGCAGCCGTATTTGTGGCACCATATTTTTCTTATTTTTAAGCGGTGATACCATATTTTTTAAAACGAAAGTTTGGAAAAAATAAACAGATGGGAAGATACTGGTGGAGGGGGGACATGGTGCAAAGAGAAAAAGAGAGAAAGATGGAGTTAGGCAAGTGCTAAAGGGCAGAGCGTCAGTACCAGACACTGAGATATTTGCATATTCACAATATGTTTCTGGCCCAGAGCACGTTTTCCTGGCGTTCTGTATGTATTTCTAGGTCTCTATATTTATCCATGTCTCTGGCTACATATGTAAGACTAACTTTAGAGGTGGTGTGTTTGCTGGATGCTTTGCAGTGGTACTTGAAGAATTTCATGTTAAATATGCACTGGCAGCAGGAATGAGCTGCTCTCACATAGGAAGGAAATAGGAGGGAGGTGGGGACCCCAACCACAGTTCTGCAGCATGGTGGCCAGCTGGAGACAGAGCCTTTCAACGCTATTTTCATCAAGTTGTTCTGAGCCAGTTCATTTATTTTTGGGATTCTCCTTAATTCCAAATGAAAGCAGGTGATACTAAAATCAGACTATGCTGCTTGAGAACAACTACCCTCCACCAAAAGACCCTCACCATGTGATTTTTTACCCCATGGAATCCAGGTAATGCTAGCTTGCTTGAGTGCATTTATTTTCTTATTTAGTATGCAGAGGAGAAGGTTGTATTGGAAGCAAAGGAGGTAAGGAGAGCCTGAGTTTGAAAAAGGGGTTATTACGGGATACATGCTCTGGGACATGGCACTAGCCATTATGGGAATGTTCTTATCACTAGTTGCTTTATTTTAATGTCCTTTTCTTCATGTTCACGGCCATCCCAGGTAAAACTGATCACTTAGCCTGATTATTATTTTTGGATCATTGGTAAAATTTACTTTTGACTCAATAAATTAAAAACTGGTTGGATCATGTACAATATTAAACATTGCCTCTTAGTGATGTCCTAAATTTAGAATGTTATTTAAAATTGCTTTACATGAGAAAATTTGCCAGTGGGTTTGCTCTGATTAGGTGAATCTGTTTTCTAGATTGAAAAACAAAAGATAAAATTTATGAAGTAAAATTATTAGGCTGGTGCAAAAGTCATTGTGGTTTTTGACATTAAAAGTAGTGCTCAATTAGTTTGTAGCAATGTAATACAAACACATGAAAACTGAATACACACATATATATATGTATACACACATATATATAGTATATGTACACACAGACATTTAGCTTTTTTTGTTCATACTATAGTTTTATTAACCTTAATATGAACAAAAGCAATGAACTTTAAGCTAATATAATGGAGGTAATATTTTGAAATGTTTTATTGTGCTTTACTCCTTTACTTTTCCAGTTATAATCTCTTAATTCATCCCACCCAAAGCATCCATCTGCACAGGGACTGTGGAGAGAAGAAGATGGATGATATTCAACATGCAACCTATGACTATGCAGTGAGAAAAAACCTGTAAGACAGGCTACTGATCTGTAAGACTTTCTATTCCAGTGTAGAGAAGCTACTTCTTTCACCCTTGATGTCCTTGACAGGCTTACCTGCCTTAGATAGTAAACTTTTGATATAGTGGAGGTATAAATAATGTGATCCGCCTTCCAGACTCAGGCAATGGTAGGAAGGAGAAGAGAGAAAGAAGAAAGAAGTGACGATAAGTCGGTTCTGAGTTTCATCTTTTCTGGCTTTCCTCCAACCTTATCTTGTAGGCTGTACCATGCATTCTGAATCTGAGATGCCACCATGTCAAAGCCTCATGTTGGCAGAGAATGTGCTGAGGGTCCCCAAGACCACTTCCAGGTTCAGTGATTTGCTAGGAGGCCTCACAGGGCTCAGCTTGTGTTGTACGCATGGTTATGGTTTATTACAGTGAAAGGATACAACGTAATATCAGCAAAGGGAAAAGGGGCCTGGAGCAAAGTTTGAAGGTACCAGACCCAAGCTTCCTTGAGTCTTTCTCTTGGTGGACTCTCATTGGATGTACTTGATTCTCTCGGCAGTGAGGCATGACAACACGTGTAAAATGTTGTCTACCAGGATGCTCATTAGAAACTCCGTGCTCAGAGTTTTTACTGGGAGCTTCTCATGAAGGTATCCTCTTCCTGGCAGGTAGCAAATTCCAGGCTCCCAGAAGGAAAACAGATCTTCAGCAAAAACTACATTGTTTGTACAAATAGTTGAGAGACAGTGATTTATTTTTATTAGTTAATATGGTGAAATCCTCCCACAATCCAAGTCCTATACACTAGCTATGAGATAACCTTGTAAGCAGGCTTAAGGATAGCAGTCTTAGACTTGCTGTGACTCTTTTCTGCACAGAGGGTAATCAGGCAGAGAGGCTCTGGGGTAGACTTTCCTGTAGCCTTCAATTCTCAGTGCTGTATGAAATGACCATGGGACTGCTGTAGAGTCTGCTGTGTGATGGGAGTGATTGTGCAGGACAGGCTGGGATGGGTGGGGATCACTGGTCCAGGTGGACAGCTCAGCAGTTAGGATCTGCAGCCAGCAGGAGTAAGGAGAGACCAAATTGTCCAGGGAATACCATCCAAAACATTTCCCAAGGAGAAACAACTAGCCATAAGTTCATTAGCCACACACAACAGCATGAATAGGAGGCATGATGACCAGGACAAAAAGGGATATCCCCTTGGATATTTGGTAAATATGCAAAGACTAGAACAAGCTCAGGGGCCCCTTTCTCTCAAGATCGAAGGAACACATAAGATGTCCTTCTGTTTCTATGCACTCAGATGCTCTCTTTGGAAGACTAATAGAGGAGAGAGGCATGGCTGAACATTAGCTAGCAGACTGCTTAGGTTATAGATCATTGCTTTAAACTAAAATGCACACTCAATGTAGTTTTTCTCCTACTTACCAGTGTATAGCTATTTGGGGAACAAATCCAGATTAGAAACTGAATAAATAAATCACATTTCTCCCCACATCTGCATTGTAATATGATTTAAACTCGGCGCCTTTACTGTACTAGTAATTTTTATTCAATTTATGAGAAAGGGTATTAAAGATATTTTCCATTTCACTGTCATAAAATCCTTTTCCCCTTTTAGATATTTGCCAAAACTGAGGATATCTTGCCACTAGGTGATGGTACTTCTCAACGTGCTTTAAATTCAAAGTCCAAGATATATTCAAATATAAAGCTCTTTTAAAGCCACTATGCAATAGTCTTCAAAAATGGCTGCCCACAATCCTATACCTCCCTTACCCCTGCTAAGGTAAGGAGTGCTAATTCATCTAGTTTTTATTCCTTTAAAACTAGGTTGGCCCTTGTGATTTGCTTTCATCAATAGAATGCAGCAGGAATTCATAGTGTACCAGTTCTGAGCTGTCTTTTTGAGGCCTGACAGCTTTCTCATTTTCTTTTGGGAAGCCTGCTGCCATGTAAGAAATCCAACCACCCCTGAGACCACCAGACTGTGACTATGTTCAGATATATATTTGGCAAGACCATGGGGAGGAGTACTGTGAAGCCCTGCCCACAGGAAGAAGCAAGGTCCCAGACCTGTGACCCCAGCGGAGCTGTCCTCCAGGTTTCCAGCCATCAGTGACATCTCAGCTAAGACTCCAGATTTCATGAAGCGGAGAAACTCTTGCTATGAAAATTCCTGCTCTACAGATTCACAAGTAAATCAAATGGCTGCTATTTTAAATCATTAAATTTTGGGGGAGTTTGTTTTTCAGCAATAGATAAATGAAACACAGAAATTAGCATTTTATTTGCTAATAAAACTAAAAAGGCAATCTTCTAAAAAAAACACACACAAATTTTCTTCATCACCTATATGAAAAAGTTTTAACTTATGCTTTAGGAGCCAGTTTATCCTTTAAATAGCCTAAGTTTACCAAATCTTTAAGTCATTTTTACATTAAAATGTCTTAGGGCTTTTGACAGCACACACCAGGGAATGTTAAAATTTAGTGTCTATTTTTTCAAATAGGAAGTAGAAAATTTAGCATTGATTCTGTTACTTAGAAATCATTACCTATCTTAACTGTTTTGGTTAATTGGTTACTAATTTTTGCCTAAGAAAACATTTTTTAGTTTTCATTACACAATTTTTCAAAAATATACGAGATAGGACATTAGTATAAGGTACCCTCTTGCCACAGACCCCTCAGTCAACTTCAATTATCAACATTCTGACATTCTTCTGAGAAATCAATCTTATGATCATCCTTTCCAGAAGTAGATTTCCTTCTGGGAACTTTTGTCTGAACCACATGGCACAAATTGGCAGAGAACAAGGAAAAGAAGATGAGAGGAAGGAGGGGAAAAATAGAAAAGCCATTCTATTGAAAATTTAAGAATCTCTTTTTCCATTCTCTTTAATCAGAAGACTTATTTTTCCACTTAGCACTCTAGTTAGCAAATCAAGGAATATTGACTCAAAAACTGAAATAAAGTGATTAGCCTCACTAAATCCCTAGCAATAGCTGCAGTTCAGACTTTAATAAGTGCCTCTGATATAAACACTTCCAGAAATTATTTCTCAAAGGACATCCTCTTGCAGAAAGGTTTAAACAAAATTTAAACAAGATTTTGAACATAGATTTACAGTAGTTTCATGACAAAAACTATGGCTTAAAATGTTTTGGGAGTTGCCATGGGTTTTCAGCTGAGGACATAGTGTGTTATACATTAGCTGCTTAATGTGTTCAGTTGTTGAATCCAAAATTGCTTGGAAGGTTTAAACGTTGGCAGCCTTGAAAACAAACACTAGTCCATGTTCTCAGCGCCTAAATGAAATCAAAGCAAACCTAATCATTTTCTTTCATATGACTAATAAAGATGTGAAAAAACAAGCTTCAGTTTTACATTTGAGCAGTAATCTTCTTAATTACATCTGGGTTACAAAATGAAAGGCTATGATTCTTCTCCATAGTTGTAAAATGAAAGCTGAACATTTATGTATTCCTTCTCCTGTATCATGTGATCATGGTGGGCCTCATGAGCAGCAGGCAGTAGGCCAACAGGAAATTTAATAGAGACCCTCTTTCTCTTTCTTTATTTGTTGGGGGTGGGTAAGGGGAGGGGGAAATCTTCATCAGAGTTGTATTTGTCTTGGGGTTGTATTTGTCCGAGTTCTCTCTCAGTTTATGAATATGCGGTGGACAAAATGAAAGTGTAGACTAGATGAACGTAAGTAGGTAAAATAGGAATTTGCTGATAGAAGGTTGCTCAGCATTTTGGCAGGCCCAATGGTCTTGGAAAACTTTTTGTAAGGCTGAGCTGATTTTATTAACATCTAAAACAATGTTAGACCCTGAGTGTTGAGCTGTAAGATACCTGCTTTCATAGGTATTTCCCATTGAGGTAAATTAATTGTATGTTACTTTTTGAAGGTTCTTTAAAAATTTGATTCTCTTGGACCCACAGAGAGCACCATGAAATGTATTCTGTTAGGTATAGTCATGGAATCACTCCTGACTGCTCCAACACCAAAGGTTGTCTTGTCTGGAGTCTTAGCCTTTCTTCTTCTGCCCTCTGTGTTATTTAGTGTCAAACACTGAGGCTTTCCTTAGGTAGCTAGTACTATCACTGTGTGAATTATTGTTTTAAATAAGAGTGGTGAGGATTTCACCATTTTATTTGCTTTGTTTTGGGTTAACCCCTTGTTAATAAGAACACTTAATTAAACAGAACATCTATGTTGCCCTGAGAATTACAATTTTTCTAGGTGAATTTGGTGAGAAGCGACTGCCCTGTGAATTTCAAAAAGGATGCAGCAGAGAAGGAAATGGTACAGGATGAAGAATTAAGTGGCAACAACAAGCATTAATATTCATGACTGCCCCCCAAAGAACCTTAAAGAATAGGGAGACAGCCAAAGCTAATGGATTATTTTCATAAACCTTTACCTCAATAAATACTTATAGAAAATTAATTCAGCATCAATATGATCATAAGATTCTAATCATACACTCTTCCTCAAATGTCATAACTGAGAACAAGAATAAACCATATCTTATGCTTGAATACTTGTTAGTTAAATCACATCTTAGCTGGATGGCATGATATCTGATAGATTGCAAAGTAGCAAATGTGTGGACTGAAATCAGAAGACAGAAATTAGCTTCTACACTATAGCCTGCCCTTTCCAAGGCTTCTGAACTTTGAAAGAAATGCTAATCAGTTATTAGAAAATTGATTCAAGGACACGAGAACTTAAAAACACAACAACAGATCATATGAAAATGGGTATTATCTTTGTGACAGAAAGGGTCCTTTCCATGGCTTCCTGTGTCTGAAGGCAATCCGCTTAAGAAAAGCCATAAAGTAAGGCACAGGAGGGAAAAGGCCAAGGCCATTAAAAACGTCAGTCCAGAGAGGTCTTCTAACCTTGCACTTCATCTTTTCTCCCTTTCTTTCCCTCTCTTCTTCTCCCTTGCATGGGGATCAGCTGGGTGTTTTTCCTCAAGTGGACATAAAAATGGATCTGATTCATCTAGTCTTGATAGACTGGTCCTTAGATTTCCATGAGGGCCTCTTTATTCCAGAGCTGTGTAATAAGCTGAAATCCTAGATCATTTACTCCACTGAGGACCTAGAGGATTGCATTCAAAAGACAAAAACTCATGCTGTGAACACTGCTGAAGAGGAACACCCTTTCTGTTGACTGGTCACACTTCCTACTTGTGAACACAGATGGGTGCACAATGTTATTTTTTTCTTAGCCTTCAGTGTTGGCTTCTCCTCACCTACCTGATAGTTCAAATGTTTTCGTGCTCTAGGATTTCAGAGTGAGTCCTTTTGCCTTCACAGTTTCCTTGGGTGAATGCCTTTAGATCTGTAACTTTAAATGCTCCTATATCTACATGCTACTTGACATCTTCTTTTAAATGTTGATAGGCATCTTAAACTTAATATATTTTTTAAAGTCTTGATAAACTGCCCCTCTCCATCAACACACATACACACATGTGTGCACACACACACACACACACATCCCTTCCTTTTCTAGGACTTCTTATATCAG
Organism: Plecturocebus donacophilus; assembly: GCA_004027715.1. Lineage (NCBI taxonomy): Eukaryota > Metazoa > Chordata > Mammalia > Primates > Pitheciidae > Plecturocebus > Plecturocebus donacophilus. The sequence continues at coordinate 68,020 of PVKP010001224.1, forward strand.
TAAAGGCTTCATCTCACCTCCATTCATTTACTTGTTCAAGCCAAATAGCTAGAAGACATTTCTTATTTTTCTCTTTTACTCCCCTAAAATTGACTCTATCAGCATGTTGAGGCAATCCAATCTCTAAAACATACCTGGAATCTATCTCATTCTCCCCATTTTTACTATTAACACCTTAGTCTAAGTCTGTAAGCCACCATTGCAAATGGATTAAACCATTGACTACCTGTTTCCCTTCCTTATTTTTCTGACTATAATAAATTCCCCGTATAGGAGTGGAAACGGTCTTCTTAAGAATGTAAATCTGATCATGCCACTCTTCTGCATAAAACCATGGGATACCTTCTCAGATACACAGAATAAAATCTCATTGCTTAAAGACCCACATGATCTGGTCCTGCCTGTCTCACCCCCTGAGCCTATAGCCCCTTCTGCCTCCTGAGTATATTTTCAACCCATAGTCCTTTTTCTGTCTCTTGAACACATCAAGTTCACTCCTGCCTTAAATCTTTTTCATCTGCCATCCTTTTTTTGCCTGGAATATCTTTCATCCAGGAAAGATATTATGGATGGATTCTTCTTGTCATTTGGTTGTCATTTCAGTTGCCATCTCTTCAGACTGTCCCTTTCCAACCACCAATTGCATCATTCTCTTTTATGTCTTCACAGCACTTCCACTGTGTGAGACTGTTTATGGAATATCTCTCCTGGTAAATTGTGAGCTCCGGAAACAGGGACCATGCTTGTTTACTTCTCTACTGAATCTCCAATTCCCAGAATAATGTCTGGCACATACTGCTCTTTCAGTAAGCATCTGTTCAATATAAGACTTCAGAGTGGGCACCTAGATGTTCAAAGCCTAATTCTTAGGTGAGTGAACATATGAGTGATGCATGACATTTCATGGTACTGCTCCTAGAAAGGACTCTCTTCCTCCATACCTCAAATCTGCCCCACTCTATTTGGATGAGTCTGTCTTGGGATTTTGGGCAATATATATATTTTGACCTAGAAAGATTCCAATGCAAGGAATGGGTATTTTCTTTTTCTAAATCAATTATTTGTCCAAACATATTTCAATAGGTATAAGTATTTTTACTTTATTAGAGAGAATTATTATCAAGACAGAAAATGTTCTTTTGACATTTATTTTAGGCATAGAATTCTATAAGACTCTTTTTTTTGCATTTGTTTTTCTTTACTTAAATATGGAGGGGTTACCAACAGTGTTTATGTAAACTGTCTTCTATACTTAGTCAAGTCAAAAGCTAAGCAGGTGTCTGACTTGACTTGTCTTCCAGATTTCTGCAGACATACAAGAGCAGAAGTCAGTTTCATGGCCAAATTCATTTCCATTTCTCTTGAACTATGCGACATGTTTTCCCTATTTGTTAATTGTGATCTTTAAGCATTTTGTCATTGCAAAAACAAATTGTAGTTCTATTTATTTATCTATTTAATTCCTGGTGATAAGCCATAATAACTCCATTTAAAAAATATTCTTATTTGGAAAATTTAATGCAAATTCAAATTTAGAGCAGTAAGATAAATCACATGTCATTGTTGAACTGAAAAATTGACTGGTCTGATATTTTGTCTCCAAAGATTATTTTTTTAAATGTAAATTAATTGATTTACTCTGCACAGAAAATAAAAATGATAAATTTGTGTGTGTTAGAAACTACCAAAGATTCTGATTTGCTTAAATAATGGAAGCAATTTTAATTGACATATTTATTTTAAAATCAAGAATTTGTATCTATTTAAAAAATAAAAATGTGGCAGTTTATAAACACCATATATAAGTATGTATGTGTATATATATATATATATATATATACACACACACACGTATAAAATATTACTTAGACTTATTTTTATGTTCTTTTCCAATGTTATAAATCATTTGTCAGAAACCTTTAAGACTTTTTAATTGAGTAGCAGTTTTTTCTTTTTCAGGTAATAGTACTAACACTAGAAATGGGTCAAAAATTTTAAAATACTGTCTAAATATGATTATTGTTACAGAGTATGTTTCGTTCTTGGGTGTTGTCTTTTTAACTAAAGTAGCATAAAATATGGGAAAGCAGTATAGATAGGATCAGAACACATGATGTCATAGAAAAAGAATGAAAGAGAGATTCTAAGTGTTCTGCTTCTGGTTCTAGGAATCACTAATCATCTGAATTTATAGATAAGCTATACTCTTTTGGGTCTCAGAATTTCTAAACATTTTCAGCAAACTCTTCTGGAGGATATTCATATGCATTTCACTAAGAAAGATTTCAATAATCAAAAAATTGGGGATATTTTATATAATATTCTGGTGTAGTCTTGAAAATTTATTAGGAATATTACATTAAAGCATTAAAAAAATAAGAAAAACAAACATGGTGTTAAATATTTGCCTTTTCCCGAATATCGTTAGTCACAGAACATTCCTTTTTCTCTTCGCAAATCTTTAAAAAATTTTCTCAGAACACCTATGAAATCTTGCAAAGCAAGTGTTCTGTACTAACCCACCTTAGGTAAGGTCATACTACAAGATTCTTACGGTTCTCTCAAACCCCAACCATCTATATTCTTTATATCAAAATGATAAAACTAATAGCTCAGAGGAGACAAGAGACCAAACTTTCAGAATTCTTATTCGCAAAATGTAATATAATCAGTCAATAAAATGTAGAACTTTCTCTTATCATCTAGGTCAACCAAAAATCTAAAGGTCTAGAATTTACATCTACTTAAGGCTTGCTTAAAAAATGTGATTACATAAAACATGCACAAAGATAAGCCTGAGAATATTTACTCTGTTTCCTGTTTGTTAGATTTGATGTCCTCCTTTGGGGCCCCAAATTATATATTTGCCATCATGTTGCTTTGGAGAGGAGAGAGGAGAATGATCACTTAAAATCAAACCTTGGGGACAATTTCATTGGGGAAAAACAGGCCATGAGAAAGAAGCACCAGCTTTCTGCTTATATTAGAGCAGAATTGTCAAGATCCCTTTGAACCGACAATGCCCAACAGATGCAATCATTTGTGGTGCCACAGTGTTTACCTTCTCTGCTTAGTTCCCTTGAAGAAATTAATGAGCTATTAATGAGCTATCTTTATGTTTGAGGCCCTAGGGCAGGTACTGGAAATATGTGTGACTAAAACATCGTCCCAACACCCCATGAGAAATGTTCTGATGGGTAAATATGCAGGATATTAAAAAAAGAAAACAAATCCAATGTGAGTATATACAGCCTAGGAAGAGAAAATACAAGAGAAATATAGTACAACAAGAACACCAAAGTAAATGAAGAAAAAACTTTAAGGTGGAAGTTAAGAAAAATTGTTGGTCCTAGAAGGAAATGGGGTAAGAAGACATGGGACATAGTTTCTGCTATGGTTGGATATTATCTCCCGGAGCCTCATGTTGAAAGTTGATCCCCAACGTTAGAAGTGGAGCCTAATGGGAGGTGTTTGGGCCAGAAGGGTGGATCCTTCATGAATTGCTTGGTGCTGTCCTGTTGTCCTCATGATAAAGAGTTCTTGCCCTATTAGTTCCTGTGAGAGCTGATTATTATTGAAAAGAGCCTGGCACCTCTCCCATCTCTCATTCTCTCTCTGGCCATGTGATCACTGCATGTACTCACTTTCCCTTCAGCATCTGCCATGAGTGGAAGCAGCCTGAGGCTTTCACCAGATGGCCAATAGTCCAGCAAGCAGAATTATAAGTCAAATAGATCATTTTTCTTTGTGAATTACCCAGGTATGTTTTTATAGCAACACAAATGGACTAAGATAGTTGCTGCAGGAGAAAAGAGCCATGAAGAGCAAGTCTCAGTAGTTAATGGATCTAATTTCAAATAAATTTATCAGAGTATTCTAGACTTTAAGAGAAAGGGGGTCCTTGAAGCTTATTAACCTGCTCATAGCACAAATGACTACATGAAAAAGTCCAAGATCACAACGCAGGTTTGTGGCAGAAACAAGACTGGAAGCTAGAAAGTTTGACTTTAAGCTTATTTGTCACTGTTTTATTATTTAAATTATTTAGGGATCCTGTGATTTTTTATTTTTATTTTTTTTTAACCATCATACATAGTTTGAAGTAAGTAGACCATTGTTTATGGGATATAAGGTGGGTTTTAATGACTTTTATTTTAATGAGACTTAAGCCACGAAACATTAAGCAATTTTAAGAAAGCTATGAACCATTAAACAATTTTAAGAAAATCCATATTAGAGGAACAAAAGTTCAGCTTGTACACAGAGAAAATGGCAAATAGCAGATTCAAGGAACACGAGGAAGAAAGAATTGACCTGGTCTCTGATGATCTATGGAGGTGATGAGTGGAAAGGAAGGAAGAGATCAAAACTAATTCATATTTCACTTTCAAGTGACTGGAAGAATGTTGATACCATTGCCAGCTGGAAGTACCCTGTAGGGTAGGAAAGCAATGCTGATGTCTGCAAAGGGAAGAACACAGAGGCTGCAATGAGAAATTGTCTGTAGAGGAGAGATGGAGAACTGGACAAGACAAATTCTCTGAAGGGAGAATCAATAGCACCTGACTATGGACTGTACATAATGAATGAGGCCAAATGAATTTAAAAATCATGAAGGAAGGGCATGTGGCCTGCTATAGGGATGGAGGTCAGGGAAAAGCTCTGGAACAAACATTCGTATTTTCTGTACATGAAAAACTGCTATAAATAATCATAAAATTTTAGGTCTAGAGGAAATATAGCACATAATCGAGTTTTTTTTCTGCCTCTAAAATATTACTCCTTAGGCTTTAACAATGGGTAATGCAGAGTTTGTGGTTTGTCCTATTTTTAATAACTTCCCTTGATAAAATATTTGAATAACTATCAATCATTTGATTACTAAATCATTCCACATGCATAACTGTGGGCTCTCATTTCTATTTGGTCCATTTCCTTGAATTTAAATCAAGAATAGATAAATCACTAAGGCATTACCTCCATTCCACTCCCTAGAGGTATTTGAGAGAGAACCTTTTTAGTCTTCTATTCTCAGAACTACATTTTCTACTTTTGTGAAGTTTTCCTCATGGACATTGCATATCAGCTTCAGTGGTACTATTCTGTTTGTTCTGCTTCAATTTGCCTATAAACTATTTTAGCTGAAGAGACAAGAAACAGAAATAGTTTTCTTGTAAACAAAACAAAATAAAAACAAAACCAAGCAATATTCAGATAATGGATGAGTATATTGTATTTCCTGCAAGTCCTAGTTTTATTTATGTAGCCAGAAAGAACCTTTTTGAACTTGTTAAAATAGTGCTATGCATTTTATACAAGATTGGTTTGATATGTAACATATAAAGCCTCCCATTAATCCCTCCAGAATACATAAAAATACTTTTGCCCTCCTTTGCCAGACATTGGCAGTTGCTTTGGAAAATATGTAAATAACTTGTTGAAATACTTTCCCAAGCTCCTTTTCCAGCATTCTTGTTTTCTTTTCGATTGAAAGACTTAACTCCAGTACCACAATTTAATATAACACAGGAACATATTTTCCAGGTAGTGCAGAAATAATAAGTGGAGAAGACTCCCACAGCTTCCAGGGCCTGCTGCTTAACATTACTGTTTTGAATCTACAGAAAATAAATTGATCCACTGATAGTTTTAATAGATGTCTGAGAAAATAAAAACAGTATATCAATTCCTGTCAGTGGCAATATTCATCTCTTCTGCGTAGCAGCAACTCTTTGGGATCACTCATCATCGAGGCATTATAGATATTTGCAGTGGGAAATGAGAGGGCATAAGTTATTTTATTTATAGGCAATTCAAATTCTTCCTGCAAAGAATTTATAGCAACACATAAAAAAGCTAAAATACTGGCATTCACTTTCGATCCTGCCCATCCTTTCAAGTCACTGTCCCTAAAAATCTTCATTTCCTCTCCCAAATTTTCCAAAATGTTGCCTTCACATTTTCAAACATATTCTTGTGAGCTCAGCTCTTTTCTGTCTGTATAAAAGTAAGGTAGCTATACCGGTCTCTCTGTCAATAACTTGAATTTTTCGCTTTGACCTTATTTAAAGTGTTCAAATATTTAGCTTGTCAATAATATCAATTATGTAAATATGTATTTACACATTCTATTTTCTTGAAAAGACATCATATGTCATGCATACTCACTATTTTTTTTTCTAAAATGGTAGCAAAATGCTATAAATACTGGTGTCAAAAAGAGGGATAGGGAACTACTAATGGATTGGTGAAGATTTGTGGGAGCTAGATTAAGTTAATAACTATTCATGGGGTTGAAAAATTTTATTGCATTGCTGGTGCCATGTAGAAGAGGGTCTTTTTAGACAAGGCCATCGATTTGATGTATTTATAGCCAAATTTTCTAAAGTGTTGTCAGAGGGCCACCTTCACAGAATCAACTCTAATGTTTAAACATTGCAGATACCTGTGTCCCCCATCTGAGTCTGACTGAATGAAAGTTTCCTAATGGAGAGGGCCTTAGAATCCACATTTTAAGCAGGCAATTCAGGTTATTCTTCTCACATTAAAACACCTGAGTATCACTTGTTGATTACATGTTAATAAAACAACAACATTTGTGTTTTAACCCAGATCTTATTGAAATTCAGAATCTGTTTCTAGAGGGAGCTATTAGTTTACTTTCTTGAGGGCTCTGTGGGTATCTCATATTCACTGCATGCTTCATCCCACTAAACCTGAACTTCTTTTTTCACTTGTCTTGTCAACCAAAAGCCTAAGAGTCACCCTAGACTCTGCCCACAACTTTGTCCTCGGCACCCAAATCATAAATAAGAACACTCGTGTCTAGCTTTAACAATTCTTGTGTCTTATCACCTCCTCTTCAACCTCACCTTTCTAACATGCCAACTTCGAATGAGTTCCATCTCTGAAGTGATGAGACCCAGCAGAGCACATCACTGCCCTTTTGGAGACCCCACAACTGGCAAACAAGAGGGAACAATGGGAATGATCTATCACCTGTGTAGGCAAAAAGTCTTGGTTTTGTTACTGTTTGTGAAGAATTTTAAAACAATAATAAAACTGCTGGCTTGCTTTAATTATCACCATTAAGCAATGTTAGTAATAAAATACCCCTTGCCTCTAAACTGTTTCCACCCCTTCCCTTGACACACAGTTGGCCCACACTATATACTTTCTACATGTTTCTATTATCTTCATACATGCCACTTTATGTTATAATGGTCTGTTTATGTGTTTGTCCACCTCCCTACACTCTGAGTTCTTTTTTTCTGAGTTATTTCTATATTTTATATTTCCATACCAACAAGCAAAAAAGTCTATGCATTATACAGACTTAATAAATATGAGTCTTGCATATTAGAATAAATTTATAATATTATATACAAGAAATGGATTAAACTGGAAGACAAGGTTTGTGTATCTGCATACTCATTTTCAAAAACATTTTAGAAATTGTGAAAAAGATATTTTAGAATTACAATAATATGTAGCTATGTGAAACATAGAAATGTCATTAGTGGATTAGGTAATTTAAAGAATAATGAAGTGAGAAAGTCCAGTGGATATGGCTATTTGAATAAATCACTCTTCTAACACTGGCTGAAGAATACATTAAAACACAAAGATACACACACACAAACCCCTATCAACAGGTGAACATGGAATATGAGGTGGAAAATTAGCAAAGACACCCAGGTGCACACATACATTCGTACCACCCGTATTTAAGGAAAATGAATACCATAAAACAGAAAGTAGTATAGTAAATATGAAAGATATAACTAATATAGAGAAAAATAAAGCATATTTCATCTGGAAGAAAGAATAGTTTTTCCATGAAAAAGAAAAAACTAGAATGTAAAAAATATCATTATGGGTATGAACAAAAACTTAATTCTCAGTAGCAGAATGGAGGCAGCAGAAGAATGAACTGTTGAGCAGAAATATTGAGCCAGAAAATTGTCCAACATTCATCACCAAAGAGCAAAAGAATAAGAACTTTGAAAACATAGTTAAAAGGTGGAGAGCATAGATATAGAATTTAAAATAATCTTTTCATAAGAATTACAAAAGGAAAAAGCAGCAACGGGAAGACAGGAAATAAACACATAATATTAAAAAAAAAACTTGATAAAGTAAAACATGGAACCTTGAAATAAAAGTGCTTTCCAAGTGCCTACCAAAATGAATGAAAACAAGGAAAAAATATCTGTATCTAGGTATATCGTGTGGTAAAATTTCAGACTTTCAAAGATAAAGACAATATTCTAATAGCTTCTAGAGACAAACCATGACACAAACAAGTTGCCTATAAAACGTAATGCACAAATACGAAGATCACAGCTTATTCCTTTTCTTCTGCCTTCCTTGTCAGCATCCTTCATGCATTGAACGGACTCTGGAACTGTCAGTACTGAAGGTTGACTTTGTTTATCAGTATTTTCTACATTTTATCCATCTTTAAAACTGTTTAAAAGTAGCTTTCCATTCTATTGATCAGCTCCTAAAGCAGCTTACCTGTTGCATCCCCACCAGCAATTAATGAGAGTTTCCATTGTTCCACAGCCTTGCTAGCATTTGGTGTTGTCAGTGTTTTAAGTTTTGGCCATCTTAATAAGTGTGTAGTAGTGTCTTACTGTTGTTTTAATTTGCAGTTCCCTAATGACATAATATGGATCATGTTTTCATATGCTTATTTGCCATCTGTATATCTTCTTCAATGAGTTGTGCAAGTCTTTTGCCCACTTTGAAATTGGGGTGTTTATTTCCTTACTGCTGAGTTGTAAGAGTTCCTTGTATATTTTGGATAACAGTCTTTTATTAGATATGTCTTTTGCAAATATTTTTTCGCAAATTTCTTGTTCTCTTGAGACAGTTTTTTTTTCTAATTCCAGCATTTTGAAGACACTGTTTCATCATAATCTGGCTTCCATTGTTTCTAATGAGAAATTAGCTGGTCTTCATATTGTTCTATGCACAGAATGTATCTTTTTCCTGGTTTCAAGATATATATTTTTCTTATTTTTATTTTTGAGACTGCTTGTCACCCAGGCTGAAGTGCAGTGGTGCGATCTCAGCTCACTGCAATCTCTGCCTCCTAGGCTCAAGTGATTCTTCTGCCTCAGCCTCCTGAGTAGCTAAAGATACAAAAAATTAGCCGGGCATGGTGGTGCACACCTCCTGGATTACAAGCGTACACCACCATGCCTGGCTAATTTTTTGTATCTTTATTAGAGATGGGGTTTCACCATGCTGGTCAGGCTGGTCTCCAACTCCTGACCTTGTGACCCGCCCACCTCGGCCTCCCAAAGTGCTGGGATTACAGGTGTGAACCACTGCACCTGGCTTTTTCTTTGATTTTTATCAGTTTGACTTTGCTGTCTTTGGTTATGATTTTCTTAATTTTATACTACTTTGTCATGTCTGAGATTGTTAAATTTTTTTGTTCATATTTTTGGAGCAAAATTTGACACTTTTAAAGCAATTTTTTCTTTCAATTTTTTTTTATCATGTTTTCTCTCTTCTCTCCTTTTGGGACTTCAATTACACACATATTATACTACTCAATACTAGCTTTTAAGTCATTAAACTATTTTTTTAAATGTAATTCACTTTTCTTCTTTTCTTTGGCTAAGATAATTTTTCTGTTTTGTCTTCAAGTTCACTGATCCATTCTTCTGTTTTCAATGTGCTATACCATCCAGTAAGTTTTTCATTTTAAGATTACACTTTTTAGTTCTAGATTTCATTTAGTTGTTTTTCACAGTATTTATTTCTCTGCTGAATTCTTCCATCTTTTCATTTATTAAGATCACTTTTTCAGTCCTTAAACATACTTATCATAACTTTTAGATGTTGTCTATTATTCAATATTAGGAGTCATCTTCATGTTGTAAAAACAGTTGAAACCATTACTATTTTCACATAATTTATATTTCCCTAGAGAATCAACCTTAAAACTATTAATACTAGTGAAAAAATTTAGTGAGTTGTATATATAATGCACTATACAATAATCATTATGCTCCATGTATAAATAAATCCAACTAAAATATGTACGACTTATTTTAAAATACAATTTTTATTGACACAAACTAAGATGGAAAATTGTTTTGAATAAGATGTCTCAATATTGTAAAGATGAATGTTCTTCCCAAATGAATCAAGTTCATGATAATTCTAATTAAAGTCTAGATAGGAATTTTTTTGTGTGTTTGAAATTGCTTGGTGAACGCCTAAGTCCATCTGGAAGAAAAAAGCACCAATAGAAATCTAGAAAGAATTTAAAGTAAGATTAGAGACCAGATATTATAATATACTAAAAAAGCTGCAGTCATTAAAGAATATAAATATTGGTTTTGGCACCTTCAGTGCAAGCACTTTATTCCAAACTACCATCATATTTCCCTCTATTAGTCATTACTTTTTAAACTGTTATTTCTGCTCCCACTATTTCCTCTGTCATTTATTCTCAGCCCAGCTGCTAGAATAACCCTATTAAAATATAAATCAGATGATGTCATTTCTAGACACAGACTACCAATGGCTTCCCATCTCACTCAAAATAAAGGCTGAAATTCATACTGTAACTACAAAGTCGTATAAGACCTGGCTGTTATTTGCTTCTCTTTCGTCATCTTGTATTGCCCCTCCTAGTGCTTGTCCTTGATATTGAGCACACTGGATATGCACCTGCCTTGGGAAGAAGCAACTAGATAGGGTGGAAAGGAGCCTGAGCTACCTCCAGCAGATAGCAGGGCCTCTGCAGTGAAGCCATGCAGTGAGCAGAACACTCTCTGGATCCTGAATTAGAGGCTTAGCAAGTCAACACTGTTCACAATCGTGGAGCTGGCCTCTGGAGGTTATGTCTGGAGTTGACTAGTCACCGTAATAGGTAGCTTCTTCTAGCAAATGTAGAATGTTCTGGTTGCAGCAATGATGAGAAAGAAAGCCACTGGTATCGTGTTTCTCAATACACACAATTTACTTAGTGGCTTCATTTTGAGGCTCTCATTGCTTTCCACTGGAGGTTTGTTGAGCTTTGACAGTCCTACCCTATCTCTTCCACTTTACAACAGAGAGAGAAGAGAGATTTGCTGGAGATAATTCTCTTCTGTCCTGGAAGCACCCCTGACTTTCTTTGACATTTTTTCCCCCTTCCTCAGATGCCATCATTTCACAATGCCTGCTTTCGTCTGCTTATTCAAACTAATGCTTCTCCTCTCCAGGCCAGGGGCTGTTCTGCTCACCTTTGTTAAATAGTGTTACTTATGATATGCATCAAGGCAGCATTTTATTTCTGTCTACATAAAGAGCTGCTGGCAGATGTTTTCACCAAGGGGAAAAAATGCTGGATGATAGGGCATCTGCCTCCAAAGGCATAAATGTGCTCTTTCTGGGGTATAAATGCCTAATTTCAGATCATTTTCAAGAGCACATGGAGATATAGAAGAGGAAAGAACACTGGATATCATGAAAGAGGAAAAAAGTAGTGTGGAGAAGAAGTTTGCTTTGTCCATTTAACACATTTTATTTAATACTTACTTTAAATATTAAGTAGAATGTCAGGTGTGAGGCAGAAGCCTTTTATAATATGGCAATGTTCCACCTTAATAGAAAAGATCCCACTCAGCATTTTGAAGTTGGTTTCATTTTACCTGGACAAATTTCAGAAGCTTTTTCTTTTTTTTTTTTAATACTCATTCTAACTAGGAAGCACCATTGATTGTAAAGTGTAAATTGTTTCTGATTCACTTTTTAGTGCTGTGGCCAAAGCTTTTTAAGGAAACATTTAACCTTAGAAATCCATAGTTTAAGTCTTTTTCTGCATCAACCAAATTTCATTTCGTCTCTGGCTAGTCAATAACCTCCATAATTTCTTTAACTTATTCTTCCAAGCTGGTGATGTATTTAGTTGCTGTCACTGACAAGCACAGTCTAAATAATGACACAAATAAGCAAAGTGATTTAGGTGACAGCTTGTTGGCTCTGGCACAATAGACAGAATACCTCGTTGGTAGAGAGTTGCTAGCAGGGTGATTTTAGATAAATGGTGAGAATAAATTTTATGCTTTATTGTTACAGTAATTTTCAAAGTTAATTGTAACTGATAATATGTAAGGCTCTGTAAAGAGGAATAAAAGTCACTGAAATTAAAGCTCTAAGAACTGGGGATGAATCTTGACCAGATATCTTCATAAGCTTCTATTTTCTCATTGGCATAAGCATTGAGACCGATTTCTTCACAGAACTGGGATAAAAATGTAAATGATAATATGTGAATATAACTAGCACAGTGGCTGGCAAATTATAGTACTTTTCAATTGGGATTTGAAGATATTTTGAGGAAACATCAACAACTTTATATTGGATTCTTACTCATAAATTTTAAGCCACCAAACTTAAAAAATATATCTATTGAAGTATAACCTACATGCAGAAAGATGCATAACTCTTAAATGTACGGATTGATGAATATAACTTTTTTTCATATATTAAAGTTCTTTTCTGAGGTATTTCATATTATTCTCCATTGTCTGAAACATATTAATTATTTTAAAATACATGTCTGATTATATAAATATCTAGGTCTCCTTTGGATTTGTTTGTGTTGATTCTATTTTCTCTTCATGTTATTTCTTGGTATGCTGGTAATTCTGATTAAATATTGAACATTATGATGAAAAATTGTAGAGGCTTTGAATAATGTCATCTTCCTCCACAGGGGATTCATCCTTTCTTCTGGCAGACATCAGAAGGTCAGATCAACTCAATCTAAGTTTCAGACTGTCCTGACTCAAAGCTGATTTGCAATCTTTGTAAGGATCATTATACTTCTGGTTTTCTTCCAGTTGTCCACCTTCAGTGGATTCAACTCACAGCCTGGAGGTTCCTAAGCCCTTTCCAACTTTGCAGGTCATGAACTCTAATTTTTGTTCTCTAGAAAAAAGGGACAATATTTTCTTATGTTTTTTAGCCATCTTAATCTTGACATTTTAGTTTTTTGTCTTTCTCAAATTAAGCAAATGACTCAAGAAGAAAATGAGTTCCAAATATTAGTCTTAGTTCTCTATATCTCACTTGCATCTTACTTTTTTTTTGAGACAGAGTCTTGCTACCCAGGCTGAAGTGCAGTGTGCTATCTCAGCTCATTCCAACCTCCACCTCACAGGTTCAAGCAATTTTCATGCCTCAGCTTCCCATGCAGCTGGAATTATAGGCTTGTGCCATTACACCTGGCTATGTTTTGTATTTTTAGCAGAGACAGGTTTCTTCATGTTGCCCAGGCTGGGCTCAAACTCCTGGTCTTGAGTGATCTGCCCACCTTGGCCTCCCAAAGTGTTGGGATTACAGGCATGAGCCACCATGCCTGGTCTTTCTGTCCTACATTTCTAATCCTGAATATCTGGCTGCTTTTGCAGTCTTGAACTTCAAGTTTTGTCTTCCTATGCTCATGGGACTGCCTAAAACACTCCCAAGTCTTAGCAACTAAACTTTGCTTTCTTTACTAGGCCATCATCCCATGCCAGGGCTCAACAAGTGCCATCGGATACATCAACAGGCAGAATTTGAGCTAACTTCAACACGTTTTCCTTTGGTGTGTAATCTGGGTCCTTCAGTCCTTTTTGTCACAGCAGCATGCTGATGTATACAAACAGATGTTTTATATTTTGAGGGCTTTTAAAGGTTTTCTTAGTGGGTGCACTGGTATGCAATAAGGTATAGCATCAAGAAGCAGCAGAATTCTGCTGGTCAACCTTTTAATATAGAATCTTTATCAAAAGTTGCTTTCTTTCAAATATGATTATGACTGAAATGTACCCATTTAAGTTGTTTGAAAAAAAGGAAACTTGTACTTAAAAACATGTCAAAACTTCATAATTTTAGAATTTTCTTGGATGAAATTCTCCATTTTTAATTTTGGGCCAAGGGAGATATTTTAGAACATGAAATTTATGTCTATAATTAAGCCTGCTATTTTTTATATATTCCATGGTTTGTAAATATGATGAATGTGTATGTATGCACACATATATAAAGCTGAGATATCAATACAGAATAAAACTTTTCAAATAAAAATAACACAGAAGCAGCTGCTGTTCCCTAAATAAAAGAAACAATAAGCCTGATTTTAATTTTTAATTTATTTTCATGTAATTTTGTGTCTTTCAGAACTTCCTTATTCTGTCATTAAATTCTCAGTTTTTATAGTTTAATGGTATATTCTCTGTAGTACATGCATTATATAGCTCTTTTTCTGTAGCTTTTCATCTATATTCATAATACTTATAATTAGGAAATTGTTAGAAGATGTTTTCAGTAGGAAGGGAATCAAGTTGAAAATTAAGTCGGAATAAGAAGGGAGAGACCAAAAATTGGACGAAATGAGTCACTTATCAAAAAGAGTAAAACAGTGTTTCCAAACTATAATGTGATCAGAAAGAACCATAATCTTTGGAAACTATGAAATTAATATTGTTAAAAAAATTTTGATATTCCAAATTTTAAAATGTCTAGAAAAACAGATACTGTGATGAAAAACATTATAAGGTAGTTAAGTTTGCGTTCATTGGTGTCATAGCTTCTGACATGATTAATTCAAAGGATTCTGAAAGTCATAAAAATTACATAATATAGAAGAAAGCAATTTATTTTACAGAGAATCTTTTTATTCAATAGTTTTTAATTCTCCATTGAAATTCTAACTCTTTCCTTTTCTATTCTTGAACATATTAAGCATAGCTATTTTAAAGTTTGTGTCTGTTATCGCTATTTGATTAGCATCCTTATAGGTCTATTTCTATAGGGTCTTTTTCTCTGGATTTTCAATCACACTGTCTTGTCATATACTGATAAGTTTTGATTGAATATTGGACATTGTATATGAAAAATTGAGATAAATTGACTCTTGTTAATTGTATCTTCCTTCTGAAAAGAATTATATTTGCATCTGGAAATAAAATATATATATATTTTTTGATAGGGAAACTAGCCATCCCAGGTCACATTAGTCCAATCAAAAATTGAGATGATGCCAAGATAAGTTTTAGACTTTGCTAGGATTGTTTTATTTCTGGCTTACTTCACCTGTAGGGAGTATGTGGCTCTTCAAAATCCTGATTGAAAACTTGGAGAGTTTTCCAGGAACCCATTACCTACATCATCAAGACCCAAAGTCTAATTTTTAATCTCCCTAGACCTGTGAGGGTTTGGTTATGTAGATCAACAAGTTGGCTTCTTAACTATCTTATTAGAAACTGGAAGATACCCAAAGGAAAGCAACCTGAAATGCTAAGTTCAACTTTTTAGATTTTCTTCTTTTCTTGGATCTTGGCATTGTAATTCTTCATGGAAAGGTTAATTCTCCATTGCCTTCAAAGAGATTTTTGATCTTGTTCATATTTTCAATGGAAGGTTTGGTATAAAATGCCTAGGGTACCATTACTGCAATAGAACACCCTAGAATTATTTAAGGGGAGTATCAGTTATTTTTTTCCTGCCACCTAAGAATGTGAAATTAGTTTACCCAAGTCAATCATTGTAGAGAACAACCTGGATCCTATTCTACTCATTTTATACACAGGATTTTCAAAATTAGATAAGAAAAATATATATCTACTATATCAAGTAATATAAAATATATTAATAAAAACAATACTTTCTCTCCTCCTTGTTTCCTTACATCCTTAACTAACCTCTGACTCTTAAAATAGCCAATCTCCAGTATATATAACTCTATATTTACCTTTATACATGCATATACAAACTTACATACATATATATATTTTTAAAAAGGATTATAGCATAACTATAATATTGGGATTCAGGGGTTCAGGGTACCCTCAGCTCCCCTGAGAGGACATTTCTCCAGATTCTTGGTCTCCTGCCCTCTCAAGAATGGTGGGGACCATGGCACAGTGCACAGTAAATGCCGGACTCAAAAGTATTTGTAGAAAGTGATTTTATTTAAAGAGAGAAACAGGAGAAGGAAAGAGAAAGAAACAGCTAACTCTCACACTGAGTGAGAGAATCCAGAAAGATGGAATCCAGGAGAGAAAAGCAGCTTCCACACTGGAGTGGAAGGGAATGGAGAGAGAGA
>PVKP010001224.1:84221-153949 GCA_004027715.1 Plecturocebus donacophilus
GGGGACTCCAGAGGGGAAATCCAGGAGAGAGAAAGACAGCTTCCACAAAGGGAGTGTTCATGGAAGGGGACCCAAACATGGAGTCCGAAGGGATGTGGAAGAAGGGGACTTTTAACCTGGGAGGAACTCCCACCTTCTCTAAGACCCCTGGCCAATGAAAGGAGTTCGTTAGAAATTCTGCTGGAGTGATTGACTCTTAGTTTCTTCCCACGCCCGTGAAATTCAAACATAAACTGTTAAATCTCGGGGATGGAGAGAGATGGGAGCGGGGCATGGCACTGGGAAGTTCTTGCCCTTAAAACTATGCCCTCCTGTGGACTCGGAAAGAGAACACATTCCCTCATAACCATTGTGCTAATTTATTTTAATAACTTTCTATATAAATTATTCAATAGGCATTTAAAAATTGAGTACTGAGTTTCATCAATTTTTGGAATTCCATAAATTAACAGGAACTCCATAAAATAAGAATTCCATAAAATAAGAAAAAAATTAGATTTGTTTATTTGTTTTCATTTTAGGGGAAAATGCGTTTTGTGTTCATCTTTCACTGTTTTCGTTTATTGGTTCTATTTTTATAAGACCCTGATTTGAGTAGTTTCTAGGCTCTTTGTATATCCCATTCCAGAGACAGATGCACCTGTGAATGAGTAGCTATGTGGTGCTCTTTAAAGACTGCATCAACTTAGGCAAAATATGTTTGCTGGTTTAAGGCCAGCAGAAGACACTTTACACAAACACTCACCATACATATGTATTATGTATGCTATATATCTTTATAGATTAGGTAATTTTTTTCATTTGCTGTTTAATGGAAGAGGAAAGTAAGACAGAGAAGATGATTTATTTGTCCCAAATCAACCTTTGATTCTGAGCTTCCTCCTATCTACTCAATTATATTGTACTTCAGTTTCTTCAGCTGCATTGTGTTCACATTTTCTTTCTGATCTTGCAATTTTTCAGAATTTTGTTATTGGTTCATTTTTGTACTTTTGTACAAAGTTCCACTGTACAATATGTTGGAAAAAGGCAGGGTGAAGCAAGTTCTATTTTTTCTTTTAAGTGGAAAAAATCCACTTGAGTGACATAAATTGTCTTATATCTCAAGGGTTTCTTGAATTTCTATCATTTTAGGCTGATAGTTTAAAAGGATACATGATTATTCTGTAGAAGTCCTCTTATTGAAAATGATTTCCCTAAGTATTTGGCCAGTTAAGCAGAAATTTCAATTAAAGCCGGGAATCATACAATATGATTCATACAGTGATACATACACCTATATATACAATATAATGCAATGTATTCCCATATCTTACACATTTTATTTTAATGTGAACTATATACTTGTAGAATTTTTGCCAATCAGTCAATACACTTTGAGTTCTTATTTGGCGTCAATCAAATCTCTTTTACTGCACCGATTGTAATTTGGCATCATCAGTTAGAATGTTATATTTATGGTGTAGATTAAGCCCATAAGCCATCACATACATTTTCCAGATTTGGCTTATTTAAAGATTAATGAGAATTTAAAGACACTTGCAGAACAATTTAAAACAGGACACCTTACAATTTTCTTCCTCACACTTAATGCTACAGAATTTTTTTAGTACTCAATTTTACTGAGATTTTACTAAGCATTCAACTTGGTTTTCAGAGAAATGACAGTGTTTCTGAAATTCTTTTATTTTCTTCACTTTCATCCCCTTAAAAGTAGTTGTAATAGGTTTAGAAACAAATACTACCCCCCTTGTTAAACATGTAGCCCCATAGGTGGTAGGAGACATGAGCAGATGTGTCAGAGCTAGCCTCTTGTCTCTAGCATCCAGCATGTTACTCAAGGAGTGGAGTTTCCTTGTAAATGAATAGAGAGTCAGTTAAATGGAATTTCTTTTTCCTGCAGTGCCTATCTTCTTTCCATCCATTAAATTTCCAAAAGTAGGACTGGGAGAGATATCCAGCGTTATAGAAATGCATTCTCCTGCTGGCCCTATGTAATGGAAATGCTATTTTAATCAAGGAGTGTTACAAAATAGTTTCTGGATCTTACCTAAATAATTTTTGTAAGTCTTTTCATTTAGTTTACTTCTCTAGTAATTGCTGAAATTGTTGATGCTGCTCCTGGAGATTGCTATCTATTTTACATTTTGTTTCAAAACTGCATCTGCATTGTAGGCAATTCTCCGGCTACCCAAGAAATTTAATATTTTATTATATCATAATTTTTCTTATTAGATATTTCATAATTCAAAGGTCGAGTCTAACAAAATGATCTTTCTGACCAAACTGGCTAGCTAAATTTAGCAATGAATTGATGGCTTTTCTTTTTTTACAATGTCTTGTCTGATAATTGAAATTTCTGAGTCAACCAGTTGTTTTGCCCTCACCTAGACATTGCCAAAGCAGGCTGATTTCATAGTCTGGTTACCAGCGTGTCTGGCTCACATAAACACATCTGGAGTTCACTTCCAATTCTTACGCTAAATACTACAGCATGCGTTTGATCAGTGACGTCTTAACCCATAAATCTCTCTCTCTCTCTACTATAATCAGACCTAGAGTTTTTTAAAACCATTGTTATACAAACCTGAACTTGAATCTTTTCTCCTGGGCCATTTCCTGTCTATCAGAAAAAATGTAAATACATTAGAACACAAAAGAAGAAAAATTTTCTTGCTACTTTAGGTTCTAGAAGTATCAAAAGGCTGGGGTGTAACTGAAATGAGCCCTGAGTGATTTGGTGCTAATGTCTTTTTAAGAAATCCATGGAAATCACAGGGATTTAAAATGAAACTCATGAATCTATTTTAAAGTTCATATACATCTGAGATTTGAAGTTAAACTTGAAGGTCATACAGAACATAAGAACTGGAAACCCTGGGGTTTCTTAGTGTGTTAGCTATTCCGATTCTGTCAGTTCTGTGTGATCAGGCTGACTTCTTCTGGAGCATTACATTATGAAAGGACACCTAGTCTGTCAGTCAACTTCTGCATATGTTAGTAACATCTTAAAAATTCTTTAAGAGGTTATGGGTGAACATTTTGTGACTTTTCATCCTTGATACACAACTTTTTCTTTTTTGGTTTCTAAATATTGACTATTATGCATTCAGGGTTTGAAAGAATATTTTCATTAAGCAGAGACTTCTTCACTCTGGTACAGGATATTGCCTTGTTCTACCATGAACATTACCCTTCCTAGCACTCCAGTCTTCTACCAAGTCCTCCTGCTGGGCACCCTCTTGGTATCATGTTCTCTTGTGGAGCATTCTGTCTCCTGGGAACCTGCCAGGGAACCTCTGGGCTGCACTGAATGTGCTCACCCATACTCTCCCACTAGGAGCCTCCAAACTGATTCCTTGGAGTACTGGTGATGATAAAGCTACATGGCCATCCATGGCGAAGTGAAATAAAACGTTTCTCCTCTATTGGTTATAGTGTTGAAAATATCACAAAGCATAGCTGCAGCCAGATATATGCTAGAGTTTTAAAAGAAATAATTATTTCAGTTTTCATCCTTCTCACCACTCCTCTTGTTGGGTTGGGAGGCACTGAATGGCAGACATCACTCAGAAGTCTTAGTTTTGTGAGTGAGCCAACTCATAACCCTTTGTTCTGTTGTCACTTAAGGTCACGTTCCCCCAGGAGCCTCTTACCAATAATTGCTGCTACAAATAGATTTTTGTGGCTCACATCTCATTTGTCTATTCCATAAATGGAGGTTTTGTTTTTATTTTATTAATTTTTGTTGTTCTTCTTGTACTGTTTTCATTGGCTCCAGTTTCACTTAACATGAGCCTGTTGTTCTCAATAAATAACCTTCGCTTTTTTTTTTTTTGATGTGGTCTCACTCTGTTGTCTAGGCTGGAATGCAGTGGCAGGATCACTGCAGCTTCAACCTCCCTGGCTCAAGCAATCCTACTACCTCAGCCTCCTCAGTAGCAGACCACCATGCCCAGCTAATTTATTTTTGTATTTTTTTGTAAAGACTGAGTTTTGCCACGTTGCCCAGGCTGGTCTCAAACTTCTGGGCTCAAGTGATCTGCTCACCTCTGCCTCCCGAAGTGCTGAGATTACAGGTGTGTGTCACTGCACCCAGCCTATTCTCGGCTTTGATTGCACAAACTCAATAGCTTATGAGACACGTCCATGTATATCAGTTCAGGGGTGAACTCAGCTTGGGTTCTCTCATGGGCAGCTCCTAGCCTCTACTTCAGTGTGTTTCCAGAAGGCTGGGCGAACTATCTGCTAGACATGATGAGTTATATATAAATCTCACTAAGACACAAATCTGGATACTTTGGCACTTTGCCACATTCATACTAGGTCTAAAGGTTATGAATTACTACCTGATTTTTATGGTTAACTACACTTGGCCTTAAAAAGTTTACAGAATTTGCTCAGGGCCTCACATCCAGTGAGAGGCAGTACAGATTCCAAAGCCAGACCTTATCTACTCCATCTTGTTATTCTGTTAAATCTGGGATATGGCATAAAAAGCATAGCATTTTCTAGAGAAAACTCTTCTAGAAAGAGGTAGGAGAAATTATCTCCATCTTCTTTGTTTACTCTCTCATTTATCAGGAAGTGAGTCTGTGATATTTTATAGGTTTTTGTTCATGGTTCCTGGCTTCTAACTCCCACAGCCCTGGTTATAATTTTGGGGTGCTTTAAATCTCAGGAAACAGCATTTCTTTCTCTGACCTACTGCTCTCCTTTCACCTGCCCAAGGCAAGACTCTATATGACTGTCATTATTACATCTGAGTCTATCATTCCAAAGAGAATCCTACCCCATACCCCAGGGAAAGGCATGCTGTATAGAGAGGCCAAGAAGAATCTGAACAGGCAGGTCTCACTGCGTTTAGATCATACCCTTTTTGTCCAGTCACATTTCTACATGGTTGTCAGTTACGGACAACAAATAAAATCTTCATAAAAGGGCCTAAGGACAGAATTCAGAGAGCTTCTGTTCCTAGAAGCTATTCCTAGAAGGTGGCACACCCATTGATATGGTTTGACTGTGTCCCTGCCCAAATCTCATCTTGAACAGCAGCTCCCATAATCTCCACATGTCGTGGGAGGAATCTGCTGGAAGGTAACTGAATCATGAGGTGGGTTTTTCCCATGTTGTTCTCATAACAGTGAATAAGTCTCATGAGAGCTGATGGCCTCATAAAGGGCAGTTCTCCTACACACACTCTCTTGCCTGCCACCACGTAAGATGTGAATTTGTTTGTCCTTCCTTCCATTATGATTGTGAAGCCTCCCCAGCCATGTGGAACTGTGAGTTCATTAAAACTTTCCAGCCAGAACAATCAGGCAAGAAAAAGAAATAAAGGGTATTCAAATAGGAAGGAGAAAGTCAAATTGTCTCTATTTGCAGACGTGATTTTATATTTACAAGACCCCATCGTCTCAGTCCAAAATCTCCTGAAATTGATAAGCAACTTCAGCAAAGTCTCAGGATACAAAATCAATGTGCAAAAATCACAAGCATTCCTATACACCAATAACAGACTTAAATAGAGCCAAATCAAGAATGAACTGCCATTCACAATTGCTACAAAGAGAATAAAATACCTAGGAATACAACTAACAAGGAATGTAAAGGACCTCTTCAAGGAGAACTACAAACCACTGCTCAACGAAATAAGAGAGGACACAAACAGATGGAGAAACATTCCATCTTCATGGTTAGGAAAAATCAATATCGTGAAAATGGCCATACTGCCCAAAGTAATTTACAGATTCAATGCTATCCCCATCAAGCTACCAATGACCTTCTTCACAGAACTGGAAAAAACCACCTCAAAATTCATATGGAACCAAAAGAGAGCCTGCACAGCCAAGTCAATTCTAAGCAAAAAAGAACAAAGCGGGAGGCATCACACTACCGGACTTCAAACTATACTGCAAGGCTACAGTAATCAAAACAGTGTGGTAGTGGTACCAAAACAGAGATATAGACCAATGGAACAGAACAGAGGCCTCGGAGGAAACACCACACATCTACAATCATCTGATCTTTGACAAACCTCACAGAAACAAGCAATGGGGAAAGGATTCCCTGTTTAATAAATGGTGTTGGGAAAACTGGCTAGCCATGTGCAGAAAGCAGAAACTGGACCCCTTATTGACACCTTACACTAAAATTAACTCCAGATGGATTAAAGACTTAAACGTAAGACCTAACACCATAAAAATCCTAGAAGAAAACCTATGTGAAACCATTCAGGACATAGGCACAGGCAAGGACTTTATGACCAAAACACCAAAAGCATTGGCAACAAAAGCCAAAATAGACAAATGGGACCTAATCAAACTCCACAGCTTCTGCGCAGCAAAAGAAACGGTCATTAGAGTGAATTGGCAACGAACAGAATGGGAAAAAATTTTTGCGATCTACCTATCTGACAAAGGGCTAATATCCAGAATCTACAAAGAACTAAAACAGATTTACAAGAGAAAAACAAATAAGCCCACTCAAAAGTGGGCAAAGGATGTGAACAGACACTTTACAAAAGAAGACATACATGAGTCCAACAAACATATGAAGAAATGCTCATCATCACTGGTCATTAGAGAAATGCAAATCAAAACTACATTGAGATACCATCTCATGCCAGTTAGAATGGTGATCATTAAAAAATCTAGAGACAACAGATGCTGGAGAGGATGTGGAGAAATAGGAACATTTTTACACTGTTGGTGGGATTGTAAATTAGTTCAACCATTGTGGAAGACAGTGTGGCGATTCCTCAAGGACCTAGAAATAGAAATTCCATCTGACCCAGCAATCCCATTACTGGGTATATATCCAAAGGATTATAAATTGTTCTACTATAAGGACACATGCACACGAATGTTCATTGCAGCACTGTTTACAATAGCAAAGACCTGGAACCAACCCAAATGCCCATCGATGTTAGACTGGACAGGGAAAATGTGGCACATATACACAATGGAATACTATGCAGCCATAAAAAACGATGAGTTCGTGTCCTTTGTAGGGACATGGATGAACCTGGAAACCATAATTCTCAGCAAACTGATGCAAGAACAGAAAATCAAATGCTGCATGTTCTCACTCATAGGTGGGTGTTGAACAATGAGAACACATGGACACAGGGAAGGGAGCATCACACAGTGGGGTCTGTCAGGGGGAAATAGGGGAGGGACAGCAGAGGGTGGGGAGTTGGGGAGAGAGAGCATGGTGAGAAATGCCAGATATAGGTGATGGGGAGGAAGGCAACAAATCACACTGCCATGTGTGAACCTATGCAACAATCTTGCATATTCTTCACATGTACCCCCAAAACTAAAATAAAATTAAAAAAACCCTCTTTTTCTTTAGATAAATTACTCAGTCTCAGGTATGTCTTTATTAGCAGCGTGAGAATGGACTAAAGTACCCAGGAAGGACATAAAAGCTCTGTGACCTTTCCTCCATACCTTACCCTATGCATTTCTTCATCTGTATCCTTTGTAATATCCTTTATAATAAACCAATAAACATAAAGTAAGTGTTACCTTGAGTTTTGTGAGTTGCTCTAGCAAATTTGTTGAACCCAAAGAGGGGTCACAGGAACCCCAACTTGTAGCCAGTCAGAAGTTCTGGAGTCCTAAATTTGTGACTGGTGTCTGAAGGCAGGAGGCAGTTTTGGGGACCGAGCCCTCAACCTGTGGGATCTGACACTATCTCTGGATAGGTAAGGTCAGAACTGAATTGGAAGATACCCAGCTGGTCTCTACTGCAGAACTGATTGCTTTCTTGCTGGTGGGGAGAAATCACCACATATTTTGGTATCACAGATGACTTCCGTGTTGATGATTGTTATTATTTTGGTAAGAGATCAGAGGAAAAGTGGTTTGAGAGTTTTTTTCCAAACAGAGTCGCATCCAAGCTCTCTAGATTGAAGAATCATAGGAAACTAGACTTCTTTCCTCTTCTTCCAGCTTCTCACAGAGAAGTTTGTTTCTTTGTTTTACTGTTAAGAAAATAGTCATTTCAACATTACTTTTTAGTTTGTTTGAAATCTGTTGGCACCTCATTTTAAAGTGCCATGTAACATTGCTCAGTCATAATGAGAGAGAAACTTCTCTTGGAATTGTAGAATGGGGAGGTCTAAGAAACACATAGTTCACTTCCCCATTTGATGCTTCAATCCCACCAACAACAAGACTGGCATGCTTTCTTGAAGACACAACAGCCCACTCTCCATAGCCTAAAACAAGCTACTTTATCTTCACGGCATTTCCCATCAGACCAAGCTTGTTCCTTTGTTGAGCGCAAAGCTTCTGATCCTACCTGTGCCTTCCAAGAGGATATGAAAATGTCTCCTGTTTCTTCCACATAGAGCTTTCAGAAACCCTCGTGACATTACCTATCACAATAAAAACAACCCTCATTTCTTTCTTTTTTAAAATAATTTTATGGACCACTTACAAATCTTGTTTGATATGCCCTCCAAGGTAAGGAAAATTGTTTACAGGCAAGGAAAATGAGATTTAGCTAAAATAAAGGAGTCAAAACCAAGATTCTTCTGGCCCATTTGTTAGGACTCTTTTCTCCAAGTCTCCCTCCATTTCTAGGTGAACTGTTCCTGTTTTTTGCCAGTTGTTCCTCCTATAAGCCTGTGCCAATGTCCACTCAGCATTTCAGGCCCTGTTCCAGCTATGATAATGTTCAGAGTACTCAAAACTGAAACTAGGGACTGCACTTATTTTTGATCAGTACAGATGGATTATGCTCTCTGAGAAAGACTGTGCTGATAAACTGATGATTGCTCAAGTAAGATCAGAGCAGAAACCATGTATAGTGAAAAAAAATCAGGAGAACACTGTAGGGGGCTACATTAAAGGAATTTTCTGAGGATGAAATTGTTACATAATAAAAAAATATTTCAACCTTTTTCTCTTGCATGCATTATTTTCCATCTTATCTTACAAAGGTGTTCATGCCCATTATATTTCCATTTCCCAAAGTTTCAAAACCATTCAGAAGATAGAAGTCTGGCATTTCTCATGTGCATTCCCATCCCCATTGCCATTACCCTAGTTGGGTCCTTGATGCTTACCCTGGCTGTTTGAAATATCCTCCTTATTGTTCATAATCACTCTCGTTACTCTCTCTTGCAGATTCATAATCCACATTGCTTCCAAGGTTATCCTTTATAAACTTAAAGGGACTGTATTAGTCAAGGTTTTCTAGAGGGACAGAACAAAGTATTAACTCACATGATCACAAGGTCCCAAAATAGGCTGTCTGCAAGCTGAGGAGCAAGGAAGCCAGTCTGAGTCCCAAAGCTCAAAACTTAGAGTCCAATGATTGAGAGTAGGAAGCATCCAGCATGGGAGAAAGATGTAGGCTGGGAGGCTAAGCCAGTCTGGTTTTTTCACATTCTTCTGCCTGCTTTATTCTGGCCACACTGGCAGCTGATTAGATGGTACCCACCCAGATTGAAGGTGGATCTGCCTTTTCCAGTGCACTGATTTAAATTTTAATCTCCTTTGGCAACACCCTCACAGACACACCCAGGAACAATTCTTTTTATCCTTGCATCTGATCAAGTTGACACTCAGTATTAACCATCACAGGAGCTAAGTTTATTTCCTATCTCAAATTTTTCAATAGTTTCCCATTATGTGAAAAATAACAGTTTCTCACGCTTCTAATTCAACTTTTACAATTTTCCACAAACTCCAGAGAGACCTTCACTAATACATTCTTAATTCTATGAGACTACAAAATGTATTTGCAGTTCTCCGATGACAGCTTGTATATTTCCTGCTTCTGTGTCCTAAAGCACACTGGTCTTTCCACCTTTCTAGGATTCTAATTGCTTCTTAGCTACCATCCAGAATCTTCCCATTTTTCAAAGGCCCATTAAAATCTAACCTCCTCTGAACAGCCTTCCTGTGGTCTTCATTTTTTTTAAACTTCTTTTCAACTGTATTATACATTTATCAGAGTCCGCTACTATTAATTATTTATGTATTTGGCTTGCCTGATACACTGCAATTCCTGGAGAAGAACATTCACTGCACATCAAAGGCACTTAAAAGGTTTTATGGATTGAATTGAATTCCAACTGATGTTAGCATATTCACATATTTATTTATTCATCATGCATTTCCTCAGCATATGTTTATTGAATGACTACTACATGCCAACTGAGAGAATTCCAAGCCTAGTAGGCAAGATCGGCACAAACACTTCTAAGTAGAATTTAGTGTGGAAGAGTGACACAACTGAGATACAGCAAAGAGCTGGTGGATCTGCCAGAGCTCAGTTTTATGTTGTGCTTCTTTGGTGCCCTTTTATTCCTTCTGCTCCTATTTCTCTTGATCATGAGGCTTTGGTCTCTGGTAGGCTCTATCTGAACTGTTATTGAAAAGTTATGTAAAGCATGATGTCATCCAGTACTGTTTCATTCTTGTCATAGTGTTCTAGTGCTAGTTTTCTTTTCCTTTTTGTCTATAATAAAAATTATGAATTCCTTCAGCATTTTCTGCCTTTTTTTGCTTGTTTCAGCATTAAAGAGAGTCTGGTAGTTTTCTTCCTTCTAAAGATCAACAAACAAGGCATTAGAATTTTCAGTTTTTTTCTGTTATTAATAATATGTGAGGTCAAAGAGAAAGAAGGTTAAGAAGAAAACGCAAATATCCAGTGACTCTTACAAAGATCATTAAATCTTAGTCTTTCACTGATAGTTCCTGGATTTCTTCTGGTAGAATATTTAATAGCATAATTGTACTTTTGCTGTAATGAATATTTATTTTTATTATGGTAAAATACACATAATTTTCCAGTGTATTGTTTTGTGGCATTAAGTACATTTATGTTGTTGTGAACCCTCACCACCATCTTTTTCTAGAAACTTATCGTTCCCAAATGAAGATCTGTACCCACTAAACACTAACTCCACATTCCACCCTCCCTATCCCATGCTTTCCAACCCCTAGAAACCACCTTTCTACTTTCTGTCTCTGAATTTGACTACTCTAGTTATTTCATGTAAGTCGAATCATGCAGTATTTGTCTTTTTGTGTGACTGGCTTATTTCATGTAAAATAATCTCCTCGAGATTTTCCCATGTTGTATTGTGTGTCAAAATTTTCTTTTCTTTTTACAGCTGAATAATATTCCCTATATTTATCTGCCACATTTTGCTTATCCATTCATCTATTAATGAACATTTAGGTTGCTTCTACTTTTTAACTATTGTGAATTATGCTGCTGTGAACATCAGTGTATAAATACCTGAGTCCTTGCTTTCAGTTCTTTTAGGTATATACCCGGAAATAGAATTCCTATATTGTATAGTAATTACAGGTTTAAAGTTTTTAAAGAACCACCATCCCTTTTTCAAGTGGGCACATTGTTTATATTTTCATGACCAATGCACATGAATTCAAATTCCTCCACACCTTCACCAACACTTACTATTTTCTTTCTTTTTCTATTTAAGATAACCATCCTAACTAGTGTAGAGTGGTCTCCCATTGTGTCACCATGGATATTTCTGATGGTGACACTCACCAAACCTCACCACTTCTTCAGACTTTCACTTTTTTATGGAAGAAGATGTCAACACTTTGCTCTATGAAGTCTTCTTCTCCCAGAATGTCATTGTAAAGGGTCATGTAAGGAAAAATAGTAGATATTTTTCATTGAAAGAAATTTATTTAGATTTGTGAGAGCTCCATACTGATGATAACCATCACGGTGGGCCCCTTCCCCCTCAGCAAGGTCTCCATAGGAAATTTCCTCATAGCTCTATCACCACATTTGACATCAGCTCAGACATGGACCTACCCAGCAGCAATAATCCATCTCTTTTCATCCAATTATTCATCAATTCACTCCTCCATGCATTCATTCAACAATTATTTATTGTACACCTATGCCCTGTTTAAGCCTAACAATTCTCTTTAGTCTTTTTATTGTTTATGATAACTAAGGAAATATATTAATGAAATACTTCAGCTATTTTCTTCTGATTGAGTGTCCAGGCTGGTTCACTGAACATCTTTTCTCTTCAAGCTTTGTGGGGTTCAATGCTTTGTCTCTTTATCTTAGAAATGAAACACTCACCCCATATATAGCTCACATAGGCATTTCAAAGTGGGACCTAATGCTTTTAGAAACTATATTTACACAGCATAAAATAGGAACTTGTATTCCACTTAGCGTGTAAACTATTCATGCCTTTCTTCTATGGTAAATAACATATTGTGAGTTAAGGATGCTTAATAGACACTAAATAATGTAATGAGAAAGGAAACTATGATTGGCAAGCCCAATTACCTGGGTCATACAATATATATTTTTAAATTGACCTTTATATCATTCCAGTACTGATTTTTATTTATTTTCTTCTTTCTTTTCTTCTTTTTGAACAAGAGAAAACAAGATTGACAGCGAGAATTGTCACATGCAGTATTTTGTTGTTGTTGTTGTTAGGTTTCAGAGTTATAACTAAATAAAAAGTGAAGTAATTTCACATCAAATGTCCCCCCAGATAAATCCAGGGATTTCCACCCCACTTTGTTCTTAGGAAATCATCACCATATCTCATTGTAGAAGTATTTCCATGTGTAATTAATTTAAATATAACATAAAAGAAACAGACTCAAGATGAAACAGAAAATAATCTTCCACTCAAACATAGTCAACCACAAACCAAAGTCATATTTTGGATTGTGTCCTCATTTTGATGATCACAGGATTTATCTTATTTGTGGTTTACTTGGGCTATTTTCAGTGCCTGGAGAGACATGATGTACATTGTAGAATAATGCAATAAAGTAATTGAGCACATGTTCCTCATCTCTGGGCATATTTATACTTGTACACACACAGTTTCATTAAGAGGGCCAGAATGCAGAAAGCTCAGCTGTAAATTATTATCATGTTGGTGCTGGCATGCTGGGGCTGCTCTCACACTGAGAGGCAGACTGGGTGTTCCAGTGGGCTGGATTATCAGAGAGTCTGCTAAGAAGTCAACGCAGCTTGTGGACAGAAAATCTGTTGGGCTTAAGAAAAATGCCTGTGGAACAACACAAACTAACATCTCATCCTTTGCCAGCAGCAGTTTTTAAGGGAAGTGAAAAATTAGTGACAGACAGAAATGTTCTTCTGAGTCTAGAATCAGAACAAATACAGCTGTGGTCATTCTACTGGATCTCAGCAAAACAAACTTAGTTGCTTACATTTGTTCTGACCTCTTACATGAGAAAAGATTCAAAATCAGGTAATTTCAACTGAGAAAACTGGGTTAAATGAAATGAAATCGCTTTAGAAACAGGATGTTGGCTTGAGGCAAGTACAATATGATTTGGGAGTCAGAGTTTGGAATTAGGAGCCTGAAATCAGACCCGACGATTTTTAAGACAACATTAGAAACTCAAAAATGCACATGAGAATTAGTAATAGGACCCCTTCGACTTTTAGAGGGAGGCAAGGAATTCTCAATGCACTGGTTTTTATTCAAGTTACAAATAGACTATGACACTAAATAGGAGTGTTTTGTGTATATATTTGCCTTATGGCAAACAGGCTTGAACTGATTTTGCTCTCCATGAGAAGTGGCTACAAGTTTTCATCAAGAGTGCAAAGGACAAAG
The DNA here is from genome assembly GCA_004027715.1 of Plecturocebus donacophilus. NCBI lineage: Eukaryota > Metazoa > Chordata > Mammalia > Primates > Pitheciidae > Plecturocebus > Plecturocebus donacophilus. The sequence continues at coordinate 97,852 of PVKP010001224.1, forward strand.
TTGGTTTGAGGGAAAGAATCAAAAGACCAAAGTCTTGAATTCTACAACATTGGTCTCATCTGGAGTCAGAAGACCAAGGTCTGATTTCTAGTTTCTTCACTTAACCCGGATTATTTTGGAAATGTCATTTCATCTCCTCTTGGTTTTCCTTTTCCTGAGAAATGAGAATGTTTTCTGTCATCTTTATCTGAGGACAGTGTGCAAAGGTTTTGTAAACTCTTGTCAAGGATTATTATTATTTTAAAACTGAATTCCTTTCTCAGTGATAAGTAAACTATGGGAAAAATAATTCTTAATGTGAGAACTATGTAAAAATTTTTTGTGTGTATTTGAGTTGGAAGTGTGTTTTGGAGGATTCAATGTCTGGTGGCTATTACTGGTTTGTTTCCAACATACAATATACTCCTATGGTAGGTTTATGTATTAGGGTAGTGCCACCACCATACCAAATAAAACTAAAATTGCAATTCTTGAATAGAATAGAAGTGTATTTCTTGCACATATAAAATAGATATTATTGTTTGGTGGGCTGTTCTTCAAGTGGTGATTCAAGAACTTGGTGGGTTTTTTTTTTCCTTTGGCTTTATTATCTTTAAAACATAGCTTCCTATACAGCTATGTGTGAAGATACTGGATAGAGAACATAGAGAATACAGTGTAGAAGGCTGTTTATGAGCCAGCTCAGTGGCACACATTCCTTCTGTTTAATTCTATTGGCTAAAACTCAGGCTCACAGCCGTGTCTCTTTGCTAGGAAGGATAGAGAATACAGTTGATTTCTGTGCCTAAGGAGAAGATGAAATGGAATTGGTAAACAGCTAGCTAGTATCTGCTAAAATTTTGGGTCAGAACACCTCATATAGTATCTGGACTGCAATACAGGTAAGTTGATCATTTTGATTGAAGTATCAGTGAATGAGAATAGAAAGACCAGGCTTTTCATGAATCCCCAGAGGACATTCAGAAATGCGATGTGCAGCAGTAGTGGACAAGTGTATGCTTGCGTGAAGCATGGGCAGAGGGTAGCCCCACTTCAGGTGTAGTGTTTTCCCTTTTGTCTTTTCATAGGAGCTGGCTGAGTTGGCTTAACTCTACAGAGGAGGAAGACCCTGATCCCTAGTGCTCAACACAAAAATGCTTCAATGATCCCCTGAGCTTGAAACATTCTCTGGAAAATTGCTGCTCCAGGAATGCGACAAAAAGATCTGTAAGAGAGCACAGGCTCTGTTGATTGGGTTGTCTTGGTAAGCTTTTCTATTTCTTCTGAAAATAATGTAAATCTTTAATGTGAACCATAAAACCATTTATGTGTGTACAGCAATCTCCTGGTCTAACTTTTAAGCAGAAGAGATTTCATGGTCAAGGGCTAGCCTCAGAAAATAAGCCTTGTTAATGAATAAATAATTCTATGGTTCCTAAAGGTATGTGGATATAAGAACTCATGATGTGAAAGGACCATGAACTGAGGGAAACTGACCCATTGGGTTGGTGGTGGGCACAAGAAAGAAAGGCATTCAGGAATTGAATTACAAGCACCTCCAAGTACCACATAATTGCATTTCAACCAGGATTTTTGTAAACAAATATGACACTGTTGACTATGGATTTGTTAGCTTCAGGCTTCCACACATTTTTACTCCCCATGACTATTTTATTATTCAAAAGAAAAGAAACCTCCATATATGTGGTCAGAGAATAATTTTATGCACTGGGAACTTTTCAAGTAAATTTACTACTCATGCTCAGTGAGTGACCTTCACTTAGCAGCAGTATGTAAACCTTGGAAAAAATTAAAGTCAACATATAAGCACCTGAAAATTCCAGATTTCCAGCTCTATGGCCCCTATAAGAAATTCTGAATCAGTAAGTATGAGATCTGGGAATGTGAATTTTAATACAAATCTCATATGAAATAGTTCCATTGCAGCTAGTCCTTCTACTTTAGAAAATATAGATTTGGTGATTTAATATTGTTTGCTCATATTTGTGCAAAAGTATGCACAAAAAGCTTTCTGTATCCCTTAACATGACAAACTATCTCATGATTATCATTGTCAAGTGAACATTTGCTCCTTTTATTTATTTTAGGAAGTCAGCAACCATACAATAGATTTGGATCAAATGGGTAATATAACTTGTGGGCATTGTGCACCTTCTATTTTCCACTAAAGTGTACTGTGCAAGATACCTTATATTCATGTCTAAATATCAAAATAACCAAAAGAGGTGGCTATCATTGACTCCATTTGATAGTTGAGAAAACCACAATGAAAAGGGGCTAAATTGTATTAGTCCATTTTCATTGCAATAAAGGAATACCTGAGACTGGGTAATTAATAAAGAAAAAAGGTTTAATTGGCTCAGGGTCCTGCAGGGTGTACAGGAAGTATGACACCAGCATCTGCTTCTGATGAGGCCTCAGGAAACTTAAAATGATTGCAGAGGGCAAAGGGGAGCAGGCACATCACATGTCGAGAGTGGGAGACAGAGTGAGAGGGGTGAGGTCCCAAACATTTAAACAACCAGATCTCACTTGAACTTAATGAGAAATAACTCACTCATTATCAAAGGGATGGGGCTAGGCCATTCATAAGAGATCCACTCCCATGATCCAATCACCTCCCACCAGGCCCCACCTGTAACACTGGGAATCACATTTCATCCATCCGTCCCCCTAAATCTCATATCCTCCTCACGTTTCAAAATACAATCATGCCTTCACAAAAGTCCTCGAGGTCTTAACTCATTCCAGCATTAACTCAAAAGTCCCAATTCCCTAGTTCCAATTCCAAAGTCTCACATGGAGATAAGTTCCTTCCACATATGAGCCTGTGAGATAAAAACAAGTTATTTACTCCCAAGAGACAATGGTGGTACTGGCATTGGGTATGTATTTCCATTCTAAAAGGGAGAAATTGGCCAGAAGAAAGGGGCTACAGGCCCCATGCAAGTCTAAAACCCCTCAGGGCAGCCATTAAATCTGAAAGCACCAAAATAATCCTCTTAGACTTCATCTCCCATATCCTGGGCACACTGGTATGAGGGGTGGGCTCCCAAGGTATTGAGCAACTTTACCTCTGTGGCCTTGTAGGGTACACCCTCTGCAGCTGGTCTCATGGGTTGTAGTTGGGTGCTTGCAGATTTTCTAGGCTCAGGATGCAAGAAGCTGCTAGTGAATCTACCATTTTGGGCTTTGGAGGGTAGTAGTCCCCTTCCCAGAGCTCCACTAGGCAGTGCCCTCGTGGGAACTCTGTGTGGGGGCTCTAACTCATTTCCCCTTGACATTGTACTAGTAGAATTTTTCTGTGCAGTCCTGCCCCTGTGGCAGACTTCTGCCAGGGCACCCAGGCTTTTCCATACATCCTATGACATCTAGGGAGAATCTGCCAAGCCTCTTTCATGATTACATTCTGTGTGCCCCAGACTTAAAATGACATGGAAACCAAGGCTTGTGGTGGGTTGCTCCAAACAAGCAGCTTGAGCTGTACTTGGGGCACTTTGAGACAGGCTGGAGCCAGAGCAACCTGGATGTTGGGAGCAGTGTCCTGTCTTCATGGGGCAGCAGTACCCTGTGTTTGATCCCCGAAATCATTCTTTCCTCCTAGACCTCTGGCCCTGTGATGGGAGGGGCTGTCTCCAAGATCTGTGCACTTCTTTCAAGAACTTTCTCCCATTGCCTTTGCTATTAGCACTTGGTTCCCTTTTAGTCATGCTAATCTCTCTAGCAAGTGGTTGCTCCATAGCCTATTTGAATTTCTCTTCTAAAATGCTGTTTTTCTTCTCTGCCACATGGCCAGGTTGTGAATTTTCCAAACTTTTCTGCTGTGCTTTCCTTTTAAACATAAGCTCCTACTTTAAGTCATTTTTTTTTGCTTTATTATCTAATCATAGACTGTTAGAAGCAGCTATGCCACACCTTGAATGATTTGCTGCTTAGAAATTTCTTCTGCAAGATACCCCAGGTCATTACTCTTTAAGTTCAAACTTCCACAGATCCCTAGGTCATACACACAATGCAGCCAAATTCTTTGCTAAGGTATAGCATGGGTAGCCTTTACAGTGAAGGCCAAGGTGATGAGGTCTCAGATGGAAAAGAGTATGAATAAATTCCTCATTTTTATCTGATATCTCATCAGCTTGGCATTCACTGTCCAAATTTCCATCAGCATTTTGGTCACAACCACTTAACAAGCCTCTCAGAAGTGACAAACTTTCCCTCATCTTCCTGTCTTCTTTTGAGCTCTTCAAACTTCCAGTCGTTTCTTATTACCCAGTTCAAAATCTGCTTCCACATTTTCAGGTATCTATACAGCAATATCACACTTCTTGGTACCAATTTTCTGTAATTAGTCTGTTTGTGCTACTACAGAGGAGTACATGAGTCTGAGTAATTTATAAAGAAAATAAGTTTAATAGGCTCAGGGTCCTGCAGAGTGCACAGGAACATGGTGCAGGTAAGCTTCTGGTGAGAGGCTCAGGAAGCTTACAATCATGGCAGAAAGTGAAGAGGGAGCAGATGCATCATGTGGTGAGACCAAGAACAAGAGAGTGAGGAATGGGGAGGTCCCAGACTTCTAAACAACCAGATCTCATGTGAACTAACTGAGCAAAAACTCACGTATTACCAAGGGGATGGTGCTAAGTGATTCACAAGTGATCTGCCTTCATAAACCAATCACCTCCTACTGGGCCTTCCCACCAGCATTGGGAATCACACTTCAACATGAATTTGGAGGGGACAAACCTCCAAACTATATCACTTGCTGAAGTTTGATAGTGAGTGGCAGAGTCTAGATTTGTATCCCACTGTTTGATTCCAGTTCTCTGACTTTTCATTTGCTCTAGATCAAACCAGAACTTCTGGCTGGGAGTGGTATCTCAAGTGAGTCAAAGGCAGGAAATATGTGCTGGAGCTGAGGAGACTGTAGAGGCAGCTGAAAAGGTAGGAGACAGCAAGAGGAGCAGAGCAGCCTACAGACGAGAAGACAAGTAATTTACCCTGAAGTTCTGGGGTTACTCTTGGTCAAAGGGAAAATCCTTCTGAGAGATTCTGATTTTAGGTTTTGATTCTACTTCTGTTTCTATGAATGATAGAGAAAAGAAGAAGACTATGAGGTATACATTGTCATAGTTTTCTATAGATGAGAATCAGTGCATTTAAGCTTTTAACGGAGTCACCTAATTAGTTAACGAAAGAGTTGGGATTACATCCCAAATGTGTTTGATCTCAGCGATCAATCTTTCTAATTCACAAATGCTCTTTCCCTAGTAAAATCCATACCAGTGTTTTCCAAATTTGTTTATTCTGTGAGATTAACAAAAGTAAAATTAGAGTATAACCTGCAATAAAAGTTGTTGTTGGTGGTGAATTAGAGGCAAGAGTCAGAAAAGACCATGTAATTGAATATGTGAAGCAACTGAGATTTTGGCTAACAGGCTGTGTTCTTGTGAAGGTAAGGAAAACAGAAAATAATGAGGACAAAGAAATGGATAAGGCAAGCAAAAGACAATAATGGAAGACAAAGCAAAGAGAAAGGAAAAACAGATCATGTGTTACATTTTGCTTTATTACCACCACCATTCTTAGGCATCAGAAGATTTAAAAAATCATGGCAGTAACTTTTTGAAGAAATATTGATAAAACTTGCTTCCAAATATTTATATTTTTTATAAATAAAGGCATAATCAGAATTCAGTAATCCGTTTTTAATGCCACAAATAGTACAATGTTAGCAAACTAGACTGTAAGATATTCTGTTTAAGTGTGTGTCTGTGCATGAGTGGGCAGGGAGGGGATCTTTGTGGTGTCATCTACCGATCAGTATGAATGCAGGAAGTAAATTCTGAATTGAGAAAATCATCATAACTGTACCTAATTTGTGTGAATTAATAATAAGGGCATAAATCTTACTACTTATTCTAGTTCATAAGGAGCTGGCAAAGAAGTCCTTTATAATGAAATAATTACTTTTTCAAGGCATAAAAGTAATAATTTGATAGGTGAATGATTTCCCAATATATAAAAGTCAAATCCAAGGGAATTCCTAAAACCAAATATAGATTATTTTTGGCTTTTGTAGCACTTCGGATAATTTCTATTCATAGTCTTTAATTAGAATTAAAAGAATCAAAAGTTGATTGTAAGAGGATCTCCAGAGATAGGATTAAATGTGATTTTTGTCTGCACATTGTTACTTCCTGATTGTTCTACAATTAACATGGATTAGTAAACAAATTAAAGGAGATAATTGTTGAATAAACAGATACAGCCAATTCTCAAATTCTGAATAAGCCTAATTCATTGGCAAATATGTTGATTGTAGATAAGACCAAGTTTTTAGATAAAGATGACAATTTAAATTCTATTTTGATTTGAGGTCAGCTCACAAAGACCTCTGAAACTTTCATTTAGTTTAGCTTCAGCGCTGATAAGAGAAACTGAAATTCACTGTCTTTTTTTCTCTTATGTGATGTCTAAGACAGGAAAAGGAAAGGGGTCCTTTAACTTCTTGGACTTTTTAAAAATAAAAACAGTTTCACTGAATTTAAATTGCCATATAGTAAATTGCACAAAGTTCAAATGTGCCATCTAACAAGTTTGACTTATCTCGTAATAAGTTCTAACAAAAAAATTGAATTAACCCAATGCTATCCTCATATTCTATCTCCTTATACTGTCCCCTCTACCATGCACATTGCAAAATAAGTGTGATAGAATGTGGGTAATGTAGACTGTGGAGACTAGTCTCAGCAATGACTATTAATTGGTGATCTGCTGTCTATGAGAAAAATATATTCTAAATTTTTAAACATTGATTTACAGAATTATTTTTAACACATCTTACTTGTGAAATGAAGGGTAGCCACCATTTACCAGTGTTGATAATCATCCTAACTGGTACATTTGCTCTTCTCACTTTTTCTGAATATCACATATATTATCTTATATCTTTCTATATCAAATGTTCAATAAAGCCAAATTACCTGATGTTATATGAAAGCAACTTGTGGAAGGTGAGACTATTGGAGATTCCATATCCCTGCTAGGAAATGGCTCTGGAAAATGTTTCATTTAATATCCAATGAGATTGAGTGGGAGCTAAAGTCTGAGTAGTAGATACAAATTGAAGCTGAGCTTTGCATGTTCTGTTCTGCGCTTTGATCTATGGAGCTTTGCTACCTCTCTTCTTTACCTCCCTACTACCAACTCCTGCCTGGAGGCCTCCTCTTCTAACCCAGAATATAAAATTGTTCCTAACAGTGAATTATTCAAGGCAGTAACAGGATAGCTTTCCTTTTTGAAGTCCACTCTGTATTATAGCTATTAGAAGAAGGAGAAACCTGCAAGGATGTGCAAAAGTTAGATTGAGAAATAAAACATATTGGTGGTCTGCCACCTGATCCCGAACACACATATATGCATCTTATGGTCCTGGTTTTGCCTTTATGCAGTGGGACTATGACTCACTGCTTCTATCTTAAAGTTTTAAGATTTTCAACCTACAATTCTTTTCATGCTAAGAAATGGCATTTCTTATATCAAAAAAAAAGAAATAAAAGAATGTCTGGAAATTGGTTCTATAATGAAGTTACAAATGAGAGAACTGATCATTCAGTCTTATGCTGCTTCTTGAAATATGATGGTTTCTTTTTGATAGAAGATGTCTTTCATATGTAAGCAGCATAAAATATCTTATAAATTTATAGCATATTCTTAAAATTCTTTTAATTTTATTCCCTTTATAATATACTCTATAAGTGACTACAGTCATTATTATGTTGATAGAATTTTATTCTCAATCAATATTAAATGCAATTGTGAGATTAGAATGGATGCATTTGATAGTTTGGTCACTTTTTTGTGAATTTTTGCCCCTGTGTCCCTTTGGCCCCTGCAAGATTTTGGTGAAAGATGACACTTGATATGACAAACCTCGTGTTACAGATACTTTATACATATTTCCACCTTTGATCTTTGCAGCAACGTTGTGAAATAAGTGTCATGATTCTAAGTTTACAGATTAGAAAACTGATACCTAAGGAGTTAGATAATTCATTTAACTGCACATGATGGGAATCTGAGATTTGCTTACACCTAGGTCTGCTGGGAATCCTTCACTATCTTAGTCCAAAGTGCTGCAATTTAGCTAAGGACCTGGACTTCATTCTAAGTGTGTTACTCACATTGCTGTCTTAGCTGAGGCTACTTGCTCTTCATTTATATCGTCTCTGGGGCATTAAACCATCAAATGAAAGATGACCCTTAAAAAAGCATAACGTCTCCCCATTAAAAAAGCATAATCCTGAGTTTTAAATGAATGTTTCTTTCCCATTTCATGGTCAATGGTATCTCTGCCCTCCCATTCTGACTTTTACGTTCAGGCCTGAAGTATTTGGTAGGTTCGTTGCTGAAAGTGGGAAATTTCACTATTTTTCTGTTCAATAAAACTTCTTGGAAAACTAGGAAGTCTGTGTTCTTTTATTTTATTGTTTTATGTTTTTGAGACAGGGTCTCACTCTGTTGCCCAGGCTGGAGTGCAGTGGGGTGATCACAGTCCACTACAGCCATGACCTCCTGGGTTCAAGCAATCCTCCCATCTCAGCATGCTGAGTAGCTGGGACTACAGGTGTGCATCACCATGCCAGGTTAATTTTTTTAAAATTAATTTTTTTGTAGAGATGGAGTCTCACTATGTTGCTCAGGCTTGTGTTCTTTTAGTGTCAGACTTTATTCCATTTGCTTCCACAGCTCAGCAAGTTAGAGATGAATGAAAGAGCATCTGAGGAAAGGACTGAATTCACGGTCCCCAAAGCCTCACTGGCAGAGGGGCACAATACATCTATTTAACTTCTTGACTTCAATTATACACATCAGTGAGGAAATAGTAAGAAAGTTAGGGGAACAGAATAATTCCAATGACACTGGAGGGTGCTGGTATGCCCCAGAAGGAGGGTGCGCTATGGATTGTAAATCCCCTGACCTTTCAAAATGGCCTTACTTCCTGTTACCTTTCATGATGTGAGCATCCCCACATTTGGACAGGAATTCTGGAGTTTGCAGATATATTTTCTATTCAACATGGTATCTAAATGCCAATCAATGACATTACTGAATTCTCTGCTGAGGAGGCAGAAGTCAATTCCAGTGGTGAAAGAAACAGCAGTAGCAGCAACATCCAAGACAACACCAGCCAACTAACTGGAGCACAGTGCAACAGTGCCTTCTATTTTATAAATGATATAAAAGATATTTTTCAAAGGTAACTTTAATATTTATAATTTTTACCATACATGCTACTTTAGGACATAAACTTTTTTAAGTTGAAATGTAGTCTTCTTTTTTTTAGAAAGCAAGTTTATTAAGAAAGGAAAGGAATTAAGAGTGGCTACTCAACAGGCAAAGCAGCCAAAATGAAGTCTTTATTTATTTATTTATTTTGAGATGGAGTCTCACTCTGTTGCTCAGGCTGAACTGCAGTGGTGTGATCTCAGCTCACTACAACCTCAGCCTCCCAGGATCAAGCAATTATCTTGCCTCAGCCTCCTGAATACCTGGGATTATAGGCACACGCCACCATAAAAGCTAGCTACTTTTTATATTTTTAGTAAAGATGGGGTTTCACCATGTTGACTAGGCTGGTCTTGAACTCCTGACCTCAGATGATCCACCTGCCTCACCTTCCCAAAGTGCTGGGATTACAGATGTGAGTCACCGTGCCCAGCTAAAATGTAGTTTTATTTTTCCATTTATTAGAAGACTTGGGTCAAATCACTTTAGATCTTTGAGATACATTTTATTTGAAATCTTCAGTTAATAGTAATACCCAAATTTCTGTGTCTTTCACAGTTTTTGAATATTTAATAAAAACAATATGTGTGCATACTTTTAAGTACTTAAACATTCAAGTTACATAAAAATAATTTCTAAAACAGTGTAAAGCATGGGTATCTTTTTGAAATTGCCTGATCCCATAATGAGCTAAAAAAACTTTGTAAGGCTTTGAATAAACTTTTAAAAACGTTTTCAGTCATTGTAAGATGTGTGTATGTGTATATCTATATCTATATCCATATATATTTGAATTTTTAAAAAGGTTAAAATGACTTCAAATATATGAATTAAAGTTTGAGTTAATTTTATTTTGCCTGATTACGTTTACTTTTCCCCATTGCAAATCAGAATCTGAATTGTATCCAGCGGGTGTATTCCGCACTTTTCGCTGGTCTGTGTGTGTGAGTGCACGGAACTTCAAGAGCACTCACAAGCGTAACTGCAAGTTTGCCTCTGAGTGCACAGACCTGAAATCTTAATATGCTACTTTTTTTCCTCCATAAACAATACAAAGAAGTTGACAGGTCTGAAAGGGGCTTATGTGAAAAGATAATTAAGAGCTTTAGAGAGTGTCAAGAGTCAATAGCTCAGCACTGTCAGCACTCCGGAGTGTTACAGGCTATAATTAGATGGCATGGAGGTGTAAGGCATGCTTGGCAGTTGATTCTTGCATGATCTCCAAGGGAAAAACAAAGAGCAGCCTCCATGAGATCTCAGGCAAAGTGGAAGACAGACGTGCTGGAGTCAAACCTCTCAAGCGTCTGCTGTTTTCCCAGGTTGCAGCATTTGGTGAAGAGCTTTTGTGCCTTTTGATTGGCATCTGCATGGGCCAGCTGAACTGTGTTCATCTTTCCCACAATTCCCTTGGCTTTAGGGAGCAGACCTTCCTTCAGCTTTGTGAATTAGAGGTCATTTCTGTGGATTCTATGGGCACAGCCTGCCCCATGTTTCTGCATTCACTTTGGACTCTGAAAAGTTCAAACTGATATGAAAGAGAGCTAGTTGATCCCGCATAAAAGACCATTTTGCAAAGAGATACGGAAAAGTCCAGAAGATTCTCTCCCTAGGTAAAGCTGAAGAGACAAAAAGCATGTGTGGAACTAGATTAAGATGCCCAAAATACTGAAAAGATGGAAAACAACCAATCATATGATGTCAAATTAAAAAAAAAATCTAAATAGTAAAATATGTATGAAGAAGTCAAACAGTGTTCTAATTTTTTCCAAATGTGTATGTGTGTGTATATATATATGGAAGCCTTCAAAATGTACATGGAAAATGCATATGATAAAAAAACTGTGCATAAATTTCAATTTTTTCCACCAAAATAAACTCATACTAACTTGTTACAACATGTCTCAACAGGATCTAGTTTGAGACACTAAGAAGGATAAAATATCAGTTTAAAAAGAGCCTCTGTCAGAGCAACATAAATTCTGCTAAAATTGAAGCAAGAATAAACATCAAATTTATGGTAAAGCTTGGGTGGTAGAATGCTGAAATCACTGATGTTTTATGAAGTTTATGGAAACAAGGCCTTAATGAAATCCATAATTCACAAATAGATAACTTGTTTTAAGAAGGGACATGATGATGTTGAAGATGACATCCACATCAATTTGCCAGAAAAAAATTAATCTTGTTTGTGCTCCTAATTTATTTTTCTTTAGATCAGGTCTTACTCAGTTACCCAGGCTGGAGTGCAGTGGCATGATCATGGCTCACTTCAGCCTCAACTTCCTTGGCTCAAGTGATCCTCCCACCTAAGCCTCCCAAGTAGCTGAGACTACAGCTGCATACCACCACAACCAGCTAATTTTTCAAAAAAAATAATTTCATAGAGACAAGGTCTTGCTATGTTGCCCAGCCTGGTTTTGAACACCTGGGCTCAAGCAATCTTTCTGCCTTGGCCTCCCAAAGTGCTGGGATTACAGGCATTAGCCACTGTACCCTCCCTTGTTTGTGATCTAATTGACGAAGATGGGTAACTAACAGCAGAAACAATAGTCAATACCACAAATATCTCAGTTAGTTCAGCTTACACATTTCTGACAGAAAAATTAAAGTTGAGCAAACTTTTGATTCATTTGTGCCTAGATCAGCTGCATTTTCAATGGAAATTCTAAACAAGTAGAATCGAGATCCTGAAGCATTTCTTTGAAGAATTGTAACAGGAGATGAAACATGGCTTTACCAATATAATCCCGAAGACAGAATCAAACAATGGCTACCAAGAGGTGGAAAGTGGTTCATCAAAGCAAAAGCAGACCAATCAAAGGCAAAGGTTATGGCAACAGTTTTTTGGGATGCTCAAGGCATTTTGCTTGTCGACTTTATGGAAGGCCAAAGAATGATCAGATCTGCTTATTATGAGAGTGTTTTGAGAAAGTTAACCAAAGCTTTAGCAGAAAAATGCCCAGGAAAGCTTCACTAGGGAGTCTTCCATCTTGAAAATGCTCCTTCTCGTTCCTCTTATAAACAGGGGTAATTTTATTAGGGAATGGGAAAGCCTTAGACTTTAGTCTCTCCTATAAGAATATAAGATTTGGCTCCTTCTGGTTTTATTGTTGTTTCTTATTCTTAAAAAAAATTTTTTAAAGGGCACCCATTTTTCTTCCATTAATAATGTAAAAAAGTTGTATTGACATGATTAAATTCCCAAGACTTTCAGATCTTTAGGGATGGACTAAACAGCTGATATCACTGCCTACCAAAGTGTCTTGAACTTGACAGAGTTTACGTTGAGAAATAAGGTTTATATTTTTAATTTTTATGTTTTAATTCAATTTTTCCACAAAATTTTTGATGTCTTCTCATATGTATCATATTCCCCATTCCCCTACATATATATGTACACAAACACATATATAGCATATATGTAAATATATATATATATAGGTAAATATACATATCTACATGAAAGTTTTTCACAGATGTTAGTGCTTCAGTGGTTTTCTTTGGCCTGTGCTTTATATATGCTTAGCCTTTTCATTTTTGCTCTCCTAGCTCTGGTGTGTGTTTTTCAATTAGATACAAAATATACCTTGATTTTACTTGTGAACCATCACCTCCATAGATTCCAAAGCATTGTCCATGCTATTGAGTCAAAATGCAAGTTTATAGGTGATTGCTGATCAAAAGTTTACCGCTGATCAAAATTTGACCTTAAAAGTTTTAATTGAAAAACAGCATTTAATAAAATTGCTATTTAATCAGCAATATCTATGTAAAATGTGTGAACATAATGTCACAAACTGAATAAATACAAAGAAAATATATATTTGACAAAAATTAGCTTGAAATAAACCTATATGCCCTTAAAACATAACTATTTTTAAAATGATTGAAAATGTATTTCTTGCCTCCAGGAAATCTGACTGTGATCAAAGAATAATCCCACACAGAACTGCTAATTTGTAACATTTCCTTCAAATCTTTTTAGAATAAAAAGTTATAAAATATTACAGATGAATTTGAAGTCCTCAATAGTTTCATTACCATCTCTCATTCCACAGGCAATTACTTTATTACATTTTAGATAATTTACATACATTTTAATCTGTATGTCTGGACAATAATATTGTTACTGTATCTTGAGAGTTATATATAAATGGAGTCAAATAAAATATGCCATTCTGTAATTTGTCTTATTTTACTTAATGCTATACTTTTTGAGATCTAGCCATGTTGATATGTATCTGGTTCATTTCTTTCAATTACTATATATTATTCCATTTTCTTTGTTATCCCATTGATTAAAAAGTGGGTAGTTTCTAATTTTTCTCTTTAACAGTTTGTATGAATATTCATGCATGTGTGTACATGGGAGTGAGTTTCCTCACGTAGTTGTAGAATGTGAATTACAACCATTTTGGCAAATTTTTCATGTTCATGTAACACTTTGGGTTTTTTGGCTCCCAAAGAAAAGTAGAGAAGTAAAAGTCTTCTGATAATGTGAATAGATGTGATCAATATACAATACCTGAATTCAAATCTCTTAAAGTTAAATATTGTATCACTTAAATAGTTTTCCATATTTTATCATTCCATTGGGTTACTTTGTGGAGTGATACATTTTATCAATGAATCTCAGATATCTTTATCATATTTCTAGAACTCAGAAACCACTTAAACCTGTAGGCATTTAAAATCACAGTGTCTGCAAGTCCAGGCGCCAGGGTTCTTCTTTAAACTAACCCTAGGGTCTAATGACCCCAGATCATGCAGCTTTCTCCTTGACAGGCAAGAATATCCAGAATACTTTTTTTTTTTTTCCAGTAAAGGAAAGGCAGTGAAGATGAACTCGGGCACATTTAGAAAGGAAGCAAACATATTAAAAATGGATGGTATTTACTAGCTTTTGTGACCCCCTTCTCCTGTTCCCACTCAGACTTGGAAAAAAAAGTACATTAAGCTTTGCACCTGTCTCTAAGAGCTGTTTGTCATCACTTACTGGCTTCTCATTTTCTTTCATTGAAAACCAACAATAAGTGTGATAAGACAGCTGAACTCAAGTGTAAGCATTAGGTAGGCTGTGATTAGAGCAAGATGAGTTGCTTTAGGTCCAGATCTTCTAACTCCCTTTTAGAAAAAGCCTCTAGAAGCCATCTCTTTCTCCATAACCCTGGACAGCAAGTGACCTCAGGCCCTCATTGTATTTTGTAAGGCTATTATATTACACTCTTGAATTGCAATCTTAACGTGTAGTCCCACAAAGCTCTCCTCTGAATCAACTTTCCCTGTTCTTCCACACTTATTCTTCTGACACTCAGATTGAATCATGCCCTTTAATGCTTAGAAACATTCTGTGATGCTTCACTTTCTCCACACCAATCACCACAGGTAAAGTCTAAAGTCTTTAATGTAAAGATTGAGGGCATCCACAATCCAGTCCAAATTAACTTTCCAGGCTCATCATCATTGATTCTTACTAACTAGTGTTCTCCCTGTACACATATTGGGTCTCAAACATGTCCTTTTCTTTTGTAGCCCTTTGCCTTTGATATAACTATGTCTGCAAATCTTCAAAAGACATCTTCATGAAATCTTACTTATGCAGTAGCAGTTTATATCTTCCTTTCTTGAACCCTCCTAACACTTTCTAAACACTTTTATAATCATATGCTATTTACTCCACAATTATTGCCATTGGTATATGTATCTAACTCCTTAAAATTCTCACTTTCCTAAAGGCAGAGAAAACGTATCTCATTCCCTGTTAGATCTCCCTAAAATATTACCATGAATATAATGGGCATTCATTTGGTAGCATGGAAGCCAGATGAGAATTGGCTTATATCTCTTAATTATCTCTGTATCTCTTGAACTTAGAAGAGCATTTGACCTATAAATGCTTGTAAATATTTTTAATATATCAAGGGTTGGTAAACTATAGTTTATAAATAAAATCCAGCTTGACAGTCATTTTTATGAATAAATATTTAATAAAACAGAGCTCTACACACACACACACACACACACACACACACACACACATATATATATATATATATTTTTTTTTCTTTTCTTTTTGAGACAGGGTTTCACTCTGTCACCCAGGCTGGAGTGCAGTGGCACAATTATGGTTCACTGCAGCCTTGACCTTCCTGACGCAGCACCTCAAGTAGCTCGGGACAACAGATACATACCACCACACCCAATTAATTTTTGTATTTTAAGTAGAGATTAGGTTTTGCCATGTTGCCCAAGTCTCGAACTCCTGGGCTCAAGTGATCCGCACACTCTGGCCTCCCAAAGTGCTAGGATTACAGGCATGAGCCCTCACGCCTGGCCAACAGCCAAATATTCCTCTACACATTGCTTATGGATGCTTTCTTTATATGGCAGAGTTGAGTAGATAGAGACTGTATGACCCATGAAGCCTAAATATTTACTATATGGCACTTTCCACAGAAAATTTTCTGACCAAATGAATGAAAATGGGGTGTGTAGCAGGGAGATGCAAGATCAGAGGGCAGCATAAAATGTTTCCAAAAATATTTAGTTATTAGTCACATTTGTCATTTCAGATTTTCCCTGTCCTCCATTTCTGTCCACATGAAGATAGGAATATATGCATTTGTTGTCAGCTTTCTTGTCTTTATTTGATGGTGGATGATAATAGTGATCAGTCCTAGATAGCTTGAACTGATATTTGGGATATCTAGTCACCCATCCATCCATCCATCCATCCATCTATCCATCCATGTATACACACTCACACACGCACAAACACATACACATATGCATATATATATATATATATATACACACATATACATGATATGCATTATTGTTAATTTTTGACTCTTTGGTAAATGCTCAGAAATAAAGAAAACATGATTACCCCCAATCACATAATTCAAAATTTTAAAAACCACATGAATAGTTTAATCTGACTGCTTTTCAGAATTCAATCAAGAAATTTGAGGTTTGCATACATATATTCATTACTGGCTGAATATCCAAGAGTGACCTGCATATAATTGCAAGATGACAATATTATAATTCCATTAGAAACAGTAGTACTTATTACATGCTAACTTGTGTTTGTCCTGAAACTCCACCACCTGAGGAATACACAATTAACCTACTTATTACCACAGAAAACATCTCCTTAGAAATACAACACATCCACATAATTTTTAATCTGGTCTTCAAAGGCTTTCTGTGGGAAAAAATAATTTTTCCCAATAAGATATATTATTGGAAACAGAAGTCTATGTAGCCAATTTGCTACATCATCTGATTTATTTTAATTAGAGGTTAGCTGCTGAATGTGATTACAGTTATAATTATTACAATAGCAGTCATCCACACTTCCATTAGCATTCCACTTGATAGTTAGCAATAAGCAGAAATAAAATATTAGGACTTTTAAGAGAAGAAATTACCAATTAGTACAAATCTCCACTGGCACAAGATAATTATTAATTATGATCATCATGGTAATTATTCACCAAACTAAATTTCACAGGGCTACCTGTGTGCAGATTCTCTCTGTACTGCATTTTGACATCAGCAGCTTTCTTATCTGCTATGGAAATCCTGAAGCAATATTTGTATTAAATACACAGTTGACTGCACACCAAATGGAAAGGCAGCTGCAAAGGTACAGGATGAATCTCCGTTTCATTAAAGGAGCCCTTCTCTTTGTAGGGCATTACAAGGGGACTATGTAAAAACATATACCTTCAGAAAAGCATCACTAGTCACATATATGTTTTCTAATCACTTATTATAAAACTGTATCAAAACAAGCCCTCTCACTGTCAACTCTTATATTCTCCTGATATTGCCATTCATATCAACACCAACACTATTTATAAATAAAACAACAACAAAATTTAGGGATTGTTGATCACTCAAGGACTAATATTTTATAAACACATTAGAAAAATATCTACAGGCATCATGGTTTTCAAACTACATTGACATCACCATTGATATACTAAAATATAAAGTCATTATTCAAAAGTATGTTAATTCTTATACATAAATACCCTTTATATGAAGCCACTAGGCTGAGTGTGGTGGCTCTTACCTGTAATCCCAGCACTTTGGGAGGGTGAGGTGAGAGGATTGCTTGAGTCCAGGAATTTGAGAACAGCTTGGAAAACACAGGGAGACCTCATCACTGCAAAAAATAAACAAATTAACTAGGCATGGTGGCACACACCTGTGGTCTCACCTACTTGGGAGGCTAAGGCAGGATCACTTGAGCCCAGCAGGTCGAGGCTGCAGTGAGCTGTGATTGAGCCACTTTACTCCAACCTGGGTGAAAGAATGAGATCCAGTCTCAAAAACAAAAAACAAGAAATACAAAACCCCACCATATTCTGCTTCAGTTTTTCTTTCTAAAGTGAAAGAAGTTTCAGAAGATTCAAGGGAAATACACCAAATGCAATGGGGAAAGACAATTTGCTGTAGTGCATAGCACTAGATTGGGAATCAGATGAGTCAATACTAGTCTTGACTTTGAATTTACATGGTTACTTTCTTGAGGTAAGCTATTAAACTTCTCAGAGCCTCAGTTTTTTTTTTTTCTTTTTTGAGATGGAGTCTCTCCCCGTCACCAAGGCTGCAGGGCAACGTGTGATCTGATCTCGGCTTACTGCAACCTCTGCCTCTCAGGTTCACGTGAGTCTCCTGCCTCAGCCTCCTGAGTATCTGGGATTATAGGTACGCATCACCATGCCTGGCTAATTTTTTGCATTTTTAGTAGACATGGGGTTTCACCATGTTGGCCAGGCTGGTCTTGATCTCCTAACCTCGTGATTCCCCTGCCTCAGCCTCCCAAAGTGCTGAGATTATAGGCGTGAGCCACCACACCCGGCCGACACCTCAGGTTCTTTCTTAGCACTTGGGTACAATATCTCTTCTGCCTCACTTGGGAGGCTGTTACTCAAGTCAGATGAGATTCTATACAAAATAATTTTTATAAGCTATGAAATGTTCAAATATAAGGCAACCTTTAATAATTCAAAATAATCACATTTAACTTAGACTGTTGTTTCTTGAAAAAATAATTTTAGAGTGTCACATAGCCCAAGTTTATGTTTTTACTCAGTAGACAGGAGGAAAAAGTCTAGAATTGTCAAAAATGGAATTTAGGTAAGGTATTAGAGTTTCTTCAATCTCTGGATTAAGAATTGTTGACATAAAGTATAAAGCAAGATTTCATTGTCTTAGTTTTTGTATATTTAACACGAAAAGGCAGATAGCTGATGTTTTGAAAAGGAAGAGCATATGGGCCATCCTACTTCCAGGGGTGGGAGATAGAGAACAACCTCTGGGAATCCTTTTCAGGGTCAAGATCATCTCCATTGGTCACCAGGATGCACTTTGCTGTGGTGACTGCACCAGTCAATGTGCTGCTGATTCTAAATAGAGGAAAAATAAATTTCAAATGACTTTTTTCATTGCTGTTCATGTTTGCTGCCAATGTTTGCTTCCATGCTTGAAAACATGAGCAAAGATTTGTTAATTGGAAGAGCTCTATTTCTCATGTTCAAATAGCTCCTGCTCTAATGGGGACTGAGAAGAGATGGGGGACAGCCACTATCCAGTGGACACATTTGCTCAACAAAAAAAATGCTTGAGAATAAAAGCAAAGCAATTTGTAATGTAGTGTTTATTATTGCCTACCTATGTTTCTTGAGTTGGATCAGAAACAAAGGCAGACAGACAGGGCTCAAATTGCCTTTGGGCATTTATTATTTTAACTGCTTGAAAAGCCCAGCTTATGTAAATACCAGTGCTATTCAAGATTTATAGATGCAACAGTCATTTTCTTGGTAATTGAATTCTGTTACAAGTTAAAAAAAAAATCACATCTATTTTAGGCCAAATTTCTGAAATATCTGTCAGGAAGAAAATATAGATATGAATTTTTTTGCCCAATGAACTGATTATTTTTAGCAACTTTTTATAAGCATAATAATAGTAATTTAAGCAGTTAATTTACCAAAAATCATTTTATTCCAAAACCTGAAAGCCCCCAAATCAAAGGGTTCTCTTTGTCTAAAAAGTCAAATCAAAATAAATATTTCTAGTTAGTTTTAAGGGGAGAAATTAGGGTTTCTTAATGCTCAAATATTTAGCACGCTCTCAAGGAGGAGTAGGGGGAAGCAATCTGCCTGTCATAGGAAAGAAAAAAAATTAAAGAGCAGAATTTTAAAATTGTACCTCTTGACACCAATAAATAACAAGAGAGAGCTAGTACCATTCTTTAACAGGCATGCGTACAATACAATAAGCAAATCTGACTCATCTGCCAGCTTGATGGCTTTGTTTAGAATTCCACTGTCAAAGGTAAAGTGGGGGAGAGGGGATTTATGTAAATTAGGCCCTTCCAAGCTGGAAGAAAGTTGGATTATTTAAAAAAAAAACTTTTCCAAGTTTAGAAAGTTAGAAGTGTTTTTGTTCCCACACTCTTCTGAATAACAGTGACTTAAAGTTCTCAGAATCAGGTTAAAAATATGATCTGGAAACCATGGCTATGAATTTCCACAGATTTCTCAAAGCTTTGAAGGCAACTGTGATCCATATCTTCCTGCCTTTCTGGTAATACCATGTGTGAGTTCTGGGAAGGGAGGGTGGATTTTTGGATGTGATATTCAGTTTCCTGTTTCTAAAATGGGATGAGTATAATCAATCAGATTAATCTAAGAAATAAACAGCCATTTGTCTGAAGGCTTTGGAGGGGATGAAACTGCAATTTGTTTATATTCAATTGGAATTCATAGGAAGGTGCTCCTGGAAATCACTGTCTAGTACCCTAACATTATGGGCACTTTTGTTTCATTTTGTTTTAGAGAATATCAGGGGGCTTGTGTCTAATTCTTAAATTCTAATTCCTTACCCTGATGATCCCCAGGGATCTGCACTAGAGAGATGAATTTAATTCACTTAAAGCATTCTGTGGATACAAGCCACATAATACTGTGCAGAGTGGGAATGTTGCAGAAATGACAAAAATATAGGACAGTATAAATTCAAGCCCACACCAACTGTTGGGGAATTTGAGAACACACTCTTCTTGAGGGGAGTTTGGTTTGAGTACAATGGCTGGAGGGTTGCTGTGAGGCTCCAGTAGGTCATCCATTAATGCATCACCACAATGATCCTCCCTTCTAAGCTTCAATCTGATCAACAGCCATTTATGAGCTGATTGTGAGAATCCTCCAGCTCACATAGTAAATTCCTTAGAGGAAAAGAGAAAGAAAGAGAGCAGACCTCCAGAACCCCACTCCCCTCTGGAATAGCAGTAAGCCTACAGGCTAGTCACAGAGATCTGAGTCCGTGGTTCTCAGGTGTTGTGGAGAGGAAGGGTAGCTTTGACCCCTTTTGGTTTGGAGATCCCTCTCATCCCCGAGAAGTTAAAAGACAGAGGACTCACTTTCCCTCTCTGTCTGAGGTGGAGCACATGAACTAAGGAGACCACTGAGGAGACCAATCTTTGCTGCCTCCTGTGGTCTTCATTACTTACCAGCTGGAACTTTATAAGCCTACAAGGATATAAATGTCTTCCAGAATCCACACATGTTCCAGTATTTAAAGTACTAGCAGCCTGAGTATTTATATAATAACAAAATACCAAATTGTTATATATTTTCTTCCTTACATTTTAACACAATTTATTATTTTATTATTTTTTAAATGAGGGAGTGAAGTGTAGCATGGCTAGGCATAGAATCCCCTTTTGGATGGTTACTCTAACATTAATTAATATTTTTCAATGGGAGCTTTGCATGAGATAGCTTTAAGCAGATAACTGGAGAGGAGAATTCATCAACTGTTATTATTTTGCCGCATTTGCTTATGTATATGTTTATCTCTATATATACATGTCTCTCTAGGTACATTTTTTTCCTGTGCCATATGAAAGTAAGTGATAAACATAACGTTACACTACATATTTCAATATATGCTAAGGATAAAAACATTTATTTACCAAAACACTATTTTTCACATATTAAAAGTTATTAATTCACTAATATCATTTAATACACAGTCTTGCATAATTTCATTTGCCTGAAGAAAAACCTTTTAAGCATAGCCACTTATTTTAAGCTCTGAAACTAATCGATATTTACTCTTTGTTTTGATTATATTTGCCTTTAGTCTGTTTAAATCTAGAACATTATTTGCCGAACTTTTAATTTGTTTGTTTTTAATAAAATTAACTTTTAAAAACAGTCCAAGTAGGTTGCATTATAGAGCATTCCATATGCTGTATTTGTGTTTCCTCGTGCTTAGATTTATGTAAAAGGTTTTGGTAAGAACAGTCTTCAGTTCTTATAAGTGGTTTATACTGCTTTACAACCAGGGACTTTTAATGTCAGGTTGTTCCACTATTGATGTTGTCACATATTATCATTTGACTAAGCTGGAGACTCTCATATCTCCTTATTATAATGGTACATGATTACCTTTGTAATTGTAACTATTCAACTGGATGAAAATATCATTCTTAAGGAAAGCTTTTTTTTGAAAAACCTTCTCTATATTTTGATAAAATAAGCTGTAGAATCCTGCAAATTATAAGAAGTATAATAGTTATGTGAGGTGAGGAATAGGGACACGTCCTGATATCATGTACTCCATTTGTGTTCTGGGTTGTCTGACCATTTTATTATCTTAATAATCTTTAGGAGAGACTAATGTCAGAAAAATGGCTGAATAAAAATTTCCAGCACTTGCCTTCTCACAGAAACCTTAATTTGAACAATCATCCTTGAACGAAATTACCTTCAGAAAAATTAATGGATTCATGTGAGAGATCACTGCACCTGGAAGGGCACAAATAATAAAAGGTACATTGAAGAGAGTAGGAAGAACAGTTTCACATTACTTATGAGATTCCTCCCTCAAGCTCACACAGTGAAGCATTGAGACAAATACTATCTGCCTAAGGAAAGGATAGTGAAGTGAGAACCTGACTTTACCATGTATCCCAGTGCCAGGCATGCCTCAGTGAACTCCAGAGTCAGATTGGTCTTTGCAGCCCCAGTTGCCAGACCAGCCTCTGTGGGCCTAGGTGCCAGGCCCATCAGCCCACTGACCAAGGAACCAGGTCATCCTACTCTCAGACTCCAGCAACAAGCTCATCATAGATCCTCCCAGCCAGTCTGCTAAGAATCTGTTGGTGACGACTAGTGAACAGCTTTCCCTGTAAAGACTGAAAAAGGTGTCTACGTCTTTAAAGGCACAGACACCAATGCAAGACCAAAAGAATCACCAAGGAAAACATGACATGATCAAAGGAATAAAATAAACCACCAGTAATTTACCTTAAAGACAAACTGCCTCACAAAAAATTAAAAATAATAATTTTAAAGAAGCTCATGATCTACAAGAAAATATAAACAAACAAATGGAATGTGAAAAATAATATGTAAACAAAATCAGAGTTTCAACAAAGAGAAACCATAAAAAAGAACCAAACAGAAATTCTGGAGCTAAGTAACCAATGGCTGAACTAAACTTTCCAGAAGTCAACCGCAGACTCAAGAAGAAGAGAATCTACGAGCTCAAAGGCAGGTCATTTAAAACTATCTAGTCAAAGGGGAAAAAAGAATAAAAAAGAGTGAAGAAAGTCTAAGGGGCTTATAGGACACCATAAAGCAAACCAACATAGACACTATGAAATTTTCAAAAAAGCAGGAAAAAAAAAAAAGGAAAGAAAGCTTATTTTAAAACACAATGCCAGAAAACTACCCAGGATCACAGAAGGAAATGAACACCCAAGTTTACGAAGCCAAAAGAACCTCAAATAAATGTATCATAAGCAGGTTTTCAATGAGAAACATAGTCAATTTCTCAAAAATCAAAGGCAAAGTGAGAATTTCAAAAGCATCAAAAGAACAGCAACTCATCACACACAAAGGAATCTCTGTAAGATTGTAAGTGAATTTCTCAGCAGAAACTTTTCAGAACAGGAGAGAAGAGGATGTGATACTCCTAGTGCCGAAGGAAAAAATAATTGCCAACTAAGAATACTCTACCAATCAAAATTTTCCTCCAGACATAAAGGAGATATAAGGGCTTTCCCAGAAGAAAAGCTGATGGAGTTCATTACCATTTGAACTATCTTACAAAAAATACTAAATGGAGTTCTTTATATTGAAAGGAAAGGATGCTAACTAACAACATAAAAACATATGAAAGTACAAAACTCACTGTAAAGTTAAGGATATAGTAAAATTTAGGATGGTCTAATATTGTAATGATGGTATATAAATCACTTTACCTGTAGCATAAAAGTTGAAAAACCAAAAGAATAAAAAATAATTATAGCCACAATAGTTTCTGAATAGATAGACGATATAAAAAGATAACTTCTGACATCAATCACATAAAATGAGAAGGGAGGAAAAGTTAACATGTAGAGTTTTTTTTTAATGTGGTTGAAGTTCGGTTGTTACCACCTTAAAATAGACTGCTGTAACTATAAGGTGTTTTATGTAAGCCTCATGGTAACCACAAGGAAAAAGCCTGTAGTAGATACATCAAAGATGTATCAAAGATACCACTACAAAAATTCATCAGATCACAAAAGAAGACAGCAAGAGTAGAAGAAAGGAACAAAGGAATGACAAAACAGTAAGAAAAAATAAACAAAGTAGAAATAGTACTTACCCCACTATAATTACTTTAAACTGTAAATGAATTAAATTCTCCAATCAAAAGACAGTAGCTGAATGGATAAAAGGCAAGATCTAAGTATACTTTGCCTATAAGACCTCCTTTACCTTTAAGAACATATTGATGAAAAAAGATACTCCATGCAAATCACAACCAAAACAGAGCAGGGGTGACTCTACTAATATCAGGAAAAATCAACTTGAAAAAAATAAAAAGTGAATAATAATATTTTCAACAATAGATAGATCATCTGACAGAAAATCAATAAGGAGTAGTACACTAGAACAACATTATGGAACAAACGTACCTAATGCACATGTGTGGGCCATTCCACTCAGCAGGAGCAGAATACACATTCTTTTCAAGTGTACATGGAATATTCTCCAAGATAAGTTTATATCTTAGGGGGCAAACAAGTCTTAATATACTTAAGAAGACTGAAATTATATCAAGTGTGTTTTGCAAACACAGTGATATGAAACTAAAAACCAATAGCAAGAGGAAAATTAGAAGATTTACAAACCTGACACACCTGAACAACCAATGGGTCAAAGAGGAAATTACAAGGAAAATTTTTAAAATATGTTTTGACAAACAAAATAAAAACACAACCTGCGAAATCTTATGGGATGCAGCAAACTCAGTTTTGTGAGGGAAGTTTATATTGATGATAAACAGCCACATTAAGAAAATAGAAAGATCTCAGATAAACAACCTAACTTTATACCTCAAAGAACTAAAAACAAAGGGAACAAATTAAGCCTTATATTACCAGAAGGAATAAAATAATAATTAGGGAAAAAATACATGAATTGGAGACTAGAAAAACAATTAAAAAGATTAATAAAACCGAGGGTTTTTTTTTTTTTGAAAAAAAGCAAATATTCAAATAAAATATAATGGAAGAGGAGACATTGCAAATAATACCACAGTAATACAAAAATACAAAGTATTATAAGAGACTGCTATGAACAATTATATGACAACAAACTGTATAGCCTAGAAGAAATGGAATAATTCCTAGGAATGTATAAAAATTGAATCATGAAGAAATAGAAAATCTGAACAGACCAATAATGAGTAAAGAGATTGAATCAATAATTAAAAAACCTCACAAGAATGAAAAGGACCTGGCTTCACTGGTGAATCTAAAAAACATTTAAAGAATAAATGCCAATTTTTCCAAAACTCTTCCAAAAAAATTGAAGAGAAAGGAATACTTTCATACTCATTTTTGAGGTAGCATTACCCTGAAACCAAAGCCAGACATGAATACCACAAAAGAAAACACTTACAGGCCAATATCCCTGATGAGCATAGCTGCAAAAATCCTCAACAAAATATAAATTAAAAGGATTATATACCATATAATTTAAAGGATTATATACCATGAAATTTAAAGGATTATATACCATGAAATTTAAAGGATTATATACTATGATCAAGTGAAATTTAACCTTAGGATACAAGGATGATTAAACATATGCAAATCAATAAATGTGACACACCACATTAACAGAATCATCTCAATAAATACAGAAAGGGCACTTGACAAAGCTCAACATTATTTCATAATAAGAAAAATCTCAATGAACTCGGTGTAAAAGACAGGCACCTCCACATAAAGACTTTGCATGACAAACCCACAGTTAACATACTCACTGGCGAAAGTTGAAAGCTTTGCTTGACATTAGGAATCAGACAAAGATGCCCACTTTTGTCATTTCTAGACTGGAAGTCTTAAACAGAATAGTTAGGTAAGAAAAAGACAAGAGTCATTCAAATAGGAAAGAAAGAAGTAAAATTGTCTCTCTTTGCAAATAGCATAACTTTATATATAGAAACTGTAAGGACACCACCAAAACTCTGTTAGAACTAATAAGTGAACTCAGTAAAATTGCAAGATACAAAACCAACATATGAAAATTAGCTGTGTTTTCATACATTAACAACAAACTATCCAAAAAATAAGAAAGCAATTCCATTTAGAGTAGCATAAAAATAATTAGGAATAAGTTTAACCAAGGAAGTGAAAGATCTGTACAATAAAAATTATAAACATTGATGAAAAATTTGAAGAAGACATAAATGAATGTAAAGATATCCTACATTCAAGAACTGGAAGAATTAATATGGT
This sequence comes from Plecturocebus donacophilus, assembly GCA_004027715.1. Lineage (NCBI taxonomy): Eukaryota > Metazoa > Chordata > Mammalia > Primates > Pitheciidae > Plecturocebus > Plecturocebus donacophilus. Next base: position 123,968 of record PVKP010001224.1, read on the forward strand.
TAAAATGTCCATACTTTCCAAAGCAATCTACAGATCTGATGGAATCCATATCAAAATTTCAATGACATTTTCCAAAGAAATAGAAAAATATCCTAAAATCTGTATGAAACTACAAAGACCTCAAAATATACAAAGAAATCTTGAGTGAAAAGAACAAAGCTAGAGGCACCACACTACCTGATTTCAAAATATAGTACAAAATTAAAATAATCAAAATAACATAGTACTAGCATAAAAGCAGTCATATAGACCAATGAAACACAATAGACCAGAAATAAGCCCATGTACTTAACAGTCAATTGATATTTTACAAAAGTGCCAAGAATACACTGTGCGGCAAGGATAAGTTCTCAATTAATGCAGTTGGGAAAACTGGGTATCCACATACAAAATAATAAACTTGAGCACTTTTGTCATACCTGTATATAAAAAGTCAACTCAAAATGGATCAAATACTTAAATGTAGGACCTGAAACTGAAACTACTGGAAGAAAATCTGGGGAAAAGATCCATGACATTGGTTTGGATAAAGATTTATTGGCTATAACCTTAAAAGCACCTACAAAAAAAGTAAAAATAGACAAATTGAATTACACTGATACAAACAGGAGACAGGGAAATACTGAATAAAGAGGGAGTTTACCCAGCAAAGGCCCCACTCTTAAGCCTGATGGGCAAAAGGGCCTGAATAGATATTTCTCAAAAAAAAAAAAAAAAAAAGACACCCAAATGGCCAACAAGTATATGAAAAAATGCTCAACATTACTAATCATAAGGAAAATGCAAATCAAAACCACAATGAGATGTTGCCTTACACCTGTTACGATGGCTATAAGAAAGACAGAAGATTACAAGGCAGTGGTGAGGGTGTAGAGAAAAAGGAAAAGGGAAATCCTAGAATATAAGTTGAGGTACCTATTATGAAAAACTGTATGGAGTGTCCACAAAAAATTAAAATAGACCTTCCTTATGATTCGACAATCTCACTTCTGGGTATATATTTAAAGCAAATGAAATCAGTATGAAAAAGAAATATCTGCAGTCTCACATTCCTTGCAGCATTCCTCATGATAGCCAAAATATGGAATCAACCTATGTGCCAGTCAATAGATGAATGGAGAAAGACAATGTGGTACGTACACAATAGAATATTATTCAGCCTCATAAAAAGAAAGAAATTCTGTCATTTGTGACAACATGGAATAATCTAGAGGACATTTTGCTAAGCGAAATAAGCCAGGCACAGGGAGACTGCATGACTTCACTTATATGTAGAATCAAAAAGAGTAAAGCACATAAAAGAAAAGGGTAGAATGGTGATTGCTAAGGACTGAGGGTTGGGGAAATGAGGAGATGTTGGTCAAAGGGTTTCAGTTATGCAGGATAAATAAGCTCTGGCGATCTAACGTGTAGCATGGTGACTATAATTAATAATATTATGTTGCATACTAGAAATCTGTTAAGAGAGTTAATCTTAAATGCTGTTACCACACCAACAAATGGTAACCATATTAGGTGATGGATATGTTAATTAGCTTAATAGTGGTAACATTTTCACATGTATACATATATCAAAACATCACATTAAATATATATGTAATGTCCCCTGACTTTCAAAGATATCTGTGATAGATCTCTCGAGTTTATTTAAAAAAAAAAAACAACATGACATATCCATTCCCCAGTCATTCTGGGCCAATGAGTAGCTTGTTGTGGGGTATTATGAAAAGTTGCTCTATAACCAATCCCAACATAGCCAAAGACTTTAGTGTATAAAAGGAAATCAGTTGACTCATTTTATTCTGTATATATATTAGAAAGCTGGATTTTAGAAGTTATTTTTTAGAAAATAATATATCAACATCAGGGGAAGCAAAATAAATCATCCACATTTATATTATCTAGTCTCAAAAGCACAAATGTTCTTATGTGCTCAGTGTCCTCACTATTAAGAAGTCATGTTTGGGATCCAAAGAGCTGAGTGTGTGACAGTGAGCAAGTTCTGGGTTACTTTTACTACTACTTGCTTAAAAAACAGAAATAATGTTTGTTATATCACAAGGTTATTATAAAAATTAAATGAGATAGTGTCCTTGATGAGTATAACATAGTGCTTGAATATGTCCTAGCAAGTGTTCACTGAATCATGTTTTTTTTTTTTTTTTTTTTTTAAGATGGGATCTCACACTATTGACCAGAATGGAGTGCAGTAGCACAATCACAACTCACTACAAGCTCAAAGTGCCAGACTTACCCGATTCTCCTTCCTTAGTCTCTGGAGTATCTAACATTATAGGTGTGTGCCACCATGCCTGGGTAATTTTGTGTGTGTAGAAATGGGGTTCTCACTATGTCCCCCAGGTTGGTCTTGAATGCCTCCCAAAGTGTTAGGATTACAGGTGTGAGCCACCACACACAGCCTTTTTTTTTTTTTATCATAGTTTTTATTATAAAAAATATATCCATTTTTACAAAACTGGAAAAAGAGTATGCAATTTTAAGAAGATATTAGTCTTTTTCCTATTTCAAATACAGGATTACATATAATTATAAGCAGTAAATTTGGCATTTTCCTTGTCTTAGTTTGGCTTATTGAATAGCTAATGATCATTATAAGACCAAATTTCAAAACAATCTGCATTGTAGTTTATTTGATTTACACATGACCACCTGCATCTTTCTATATTCTCTTCTTCACAATGAAATTAATAATGCCTTGTTTTTTACACACCTGTGGAAATATCAAGAGTGGTAATTCTGTTGTAGAAAAAAAATAAGCTATTAAGAGTTGCTAATTTTCTAAACAAATAGAAAATTGCTATTTATTTCTTAGAAAATACAACAATGCCACAAGGAATCAAAACAAAATTGGACTGTGCAATTTAATATCCATGTTCAAAAGAGATTGGAGATTGGTAATTTGGATTCTTTGAATAGTGACTAGCCTTCCAAACAAAATAGTATTTAGGGATTCTTGACAGTTTTGAAAATTTATATTCTAAGTGGCTTACAGTAAAAAATATGAATCCAGGGTGTATATTATCTGAATTAATCTTTTGGAAGTGATGGCATGATATGCAGATGAGGGAGAAGATATAGCGGAGCCTGGGTTTGCAGTGGTAGTGCTGCCACCATAGTTGCTGATTAAGAGATAGAGAAACAAATGGGTCTGTCTTCAACCGAACTCACGGGGCTGGATGGAACAAAGAAAGGATATATTTTTTTTCACCTTTCCCTCCTGTTTCACGTACTTTCTGACCTGTGCCCAAGGACATCAGTGCTTAAACATATTAAGATACAGACATCAAGACTGACATCTCAACGTTGTTATCTTCACCAGCAAGCAAAGCCAGATGACGTAGGTGGTGTGGCTGCACCCAGAGCTATGGAGCTATATCTCCTGGTGTCATCGGAAAGTGTCAGAGCTATGTGGTAATGTGGTAGTTATTTGTTGAAGCATTAAGGAAGAGGCATATGAGTTATTTCTACTATTATCTTGCAAATCAATTGCTTATGAAAACGTTGATGGCGTGATCTGCATGTGTACCTGAATAATGCTAAAAAGGCTGCTGCTCTGAAAGTTCCAGAAGCATCCTCTGACTGCTACCAAGATATCCAAAGGAATACATGTGGGGTATTAACATTATCAATAATGATGGTGAAATTTTTAATCAAAAATTTTAATCTAACCCAATACTTGTCAATTACTGGAGGAAATTCATGTGTGGGAAATGTTAGGATTTCAGATTTTGTAGTAATATGGATAATTGTTGTGCATATATCTTGGGAACATAGAAATGTGTATGATAATCGCATTTGGAAGTAGTTGAGAAATTGTTCAAGGCACTGATTTAGTGATCCCCTAAATCAAGAGTAAGTTGGAAAATTGAGTCTAGCTTTGAAAATCTTTTTGATTTTGTTGGTGCTAGGGAGTATAGGGCTTAGGTTTATACAGAAAGCTACCAGCAAGTTAAGTAGTAAAATTTGGGCATTATGTCAAATAGCTTAGTTACTAGATAAGAGTACGCAAAAACTTAAATGCTTAAGACAATAACAACGAATTATTTGGCTCAAAAACTGTGGGTCAAAAGTTTGGGCTGGGCTTAACTGGGTGGTTCTTCTGCTTTTGGGGTCAGTTCTATCACATGTCTATATTCAGCTGCTAGGTTAGCTGAGTTGACTCCTGAGGATGGCATTGAGCTGTGACAGTTAACTTCTCTACACAGTTTCTCATCCTCCAGCAGGGCCGCTGAGGTTTCTCACAAGGCAGATGGGCAAGCGGACACGTACGAGACACACTGTGGTCTTGGGTTGGAAGAGGCACAACATCACTTCTACCCCATGTTATTCGCCAGAGAAAATCACAAGTCTATCCAGATTCAAGGAGTGTGAAACTAGACTCCAACTCAAAATGGAAAACACTGCAAAGTCACATTATAAAGACTGTGGCTTAGAAAGGAAAATATTGTGGCCATTTTTATAGCCTATCATAGGCCTCCTTCAGGTGACTGAAGTTTAGTTTGGTCTGTGTTAGCTAGGCTCTTTCAGGTCTATTAAAAAGACAATGAACCTTTTTGGCTAACAGTTATTATTGGGTCAGTCTTGCTCTGTCATCCAGGATGGAATGCAGTGGTGTGATCTCGGCTTACTGCAGCCTCGACCTACTATGCTTGGGTCATCCTCCCACCTCAGCTTCCCCAGTAGCTGGCACTATAAGTATGTACCACAATGCCCAGACAAACTTTGTGTATGTTTTATAGAGATAGGTTTTTGCCATGTTGCCCAGGCTGGTCTCAATTTCCTGGATTCAAGCATTCTGCCTGCCTCAGCCTCCCAAAATGTGAGGATTACAGGTGTGAGCCACTGCACCCAGCCTACCTAACTTGATTCTAATGATCTCCAAAGGAATGGGGAAATACTAGTGGTCTAATATTGATCTCTAACAAAATCCATTAATGGGTGTAGAGGTCATGTCCTTTGAGGTAGTATAAAACAGTTCCATAAGTTAGATATTTTGGAACAATCAAGAGTTTTAAGATGGATCCAGAAATTGGAAGGATCAAAAACAAATAGTTAAATTGTAGCTGAAGCCGGCTGGCATTCTTGGAGAGTAGGGATGAGCTGAACAAGTATAATGTATTCAGAAATAAGAGTTGGGCTGGATATTGCCATGCATGATTCTCTTTTGAATCTGTACAAAATGATTCATGCTCATTTTTTATATTTAATTTTGCCTACAAGCTAGGTAAAATAAATAGCAGTGAAATGTAATGTTTTGAAATAATCCCATAGTTTTCAAGTGCTCTTGAGCAATAGAAAGCAACAGGGCTCTATATGCTTTTCTCAGACTTAATACTTATTGTTCGTGCTGCCTAGAACAGTTTTCTTTAATTGATACTTGGCTTGATATCATTTTAAATTATTAAAATTGGAGGCACTCATTAAATAAGAGATTAAAAGACATGGTAGACACAGCTAATTATTAAAGGCCCAAGAAGGGACATGAAATGCATTTTATCTGAGGCTTTAGTGGATTGTTAAAGTAAATGAATGGTTTAGTGATAAACCAGTCAGAGTTAATCAATTGAGCAAAGCTACAGGGAAGCTATTTGAGTCTAGGTTTGAAGGGTTTATAAGTAATCATAGAGACTTACAGCTGCTCCCCACTTCTTTAATTTTAGACTCTTCAGCTGCTAATTGGTCAGGAAATTGGGTCTAAGCTCTAGAGTGGTGACTAGAGGAAGGCGGCTTAGGGGTCTTTGTAGGGAAGGTCTGCATCAGTAACCATTAGCAGATCAGAAGTCAGAGTGAATTCTTTTGTGGCACACTGTGATTGAAAGGCTGTCATCATTCTGGAGACAAAGCTCTGAGGAGGCCTATTTTCAACTTCCTCACTTCCTGAACTTCTCAACCTCTCAACTGCTCCCTTAACTTCCAAATAATAAGCAGTGTATTATTTTTGCCTGCTTACTAAGAGGGAATACTGGTTGTTGACACAGCCACTGCTGGCCACTGAGATTAGTAACATGATACAGAGATTTTCACCACTTAGAAGTCACTGGCTCAACATGGCTCAGACAGGTAATGACTTAAAGTTATTCTGACCTGACAGCTGTTTAGAGGTCTATTTGAAGTGAACAATTTCTCAGTTTGCTTCCAGACAGGGGACACGTTGCTGCTGTGGATTGCAAAATGTCATCTCTGTTGGAATCTTACAGAGCAGTAAGGCTCAGTATTGAGTCATCATCAGCAAGGCTAAAACAACGTGTTCCTTAGAATTAGGAACATTTGGCTGGCTTTTGTGTAAAGGTTTTGAGCCTTGTGGAAAAATAATATTGAGTTAGTTTCTCCCCAGAGTCAGAACCACTCTACTTACAAGCTTAATACCATTAACTAGTTCAAGACGCCAGGGCACCGTTTAATGCATGACCAACAATCGACTGAACTTTCAGAGAAGATACATTTAATGTCCTGTCCTTGGGCCTTCAGCAATTAGCCACGTCTACCATGCTTTTCAACTGCTTATTTAATGAACATCTCTGATTAGAAATAAGTGTCTGCCAACCACCTAAGGAGTGATTTAGGCACTAGAAAAGATAGGGTTCAGAGGTTTTAAATCACCAAGGACTCAGTAATTTCCAGCTTCATGAAATTCATGTTGAAAATGCACATAGTTCAAAGAAAACAGCCTAAGCAGATTGCAACGGAAAGCGTGAGGGTAGAATGGGATGGCAATTAGGGAAATGGAATACAACACATTAGTTAATAATAAAACTTTGTTTAAAAACTGCATGCATTTAAAGTGGCTATGACAGAAGGACATACTCTTAACTGCAGAGTTTCTAGTCTTTGAGTGTAGCTCTTCTAATCGTGTGCCTGCATTTACATCAAGGACTCTAAAACACTTTTTGCAACATAACATTTCTTTTCACTGTTTGTTGATTGCCATTATATCCAATGCATGCCTACTGCAAAAAACTTATTTCTGATTTTATATTAAACTTTGTGCTGATGTTAGTGCAAAGTGTGCAAAGTTTCACCTGTGTGGTTGATTTCCTATGTTTAATCTTTCTAAATTATAATTAATCTTTCTAAATTATGATCTTTCAAATCTTATTATGTATCCTCTTTTATGTATTCCTGTCTTACCTTCATAGCTAATCCATACATCCTTGGAAGGCAGAGCACATTTTTTTTCTTGCCTTTATACACCCTCACACTGCTTATACACCCTTACACCTGGCACACATGTGCTGAGAACATGGTCAGTGGCTGATGAATGAATTTTTAAAGTCACTTTTGAGCTCCTTTGGACATAGGATTAAATTACTGTCATTTTTGCCACACAGCCCTAAGTTTAAGGCAGGAGGAGACTCTATGATTCTTCTCAACTTCCACCCATCCTATTTATGGACACAAGGCATTGGTACAGAAAGCGTGTGCCCTGAGCGTTCCCAGTGTGCCATGTTTTGGCAGTCTTCTGTCTTCTTTTTTGAGAATTCATAAACTGGTATAAAAGTGTTGTGAGCTAAATGTTGTACAAAATGAGTGCTTTAAATATAGAGAAGCCAAAGGAAAGAGGATCTAGAGCCCTCATTTTAGTCATACTGCCTTTCCTACGAAAGCAGATAATTTCCTCATTTATTTTGTTCCTTCTTTATTCAATACATGAGTTGCAGCAGGGATTCTGTGCTGTGGTGAATGTAGAATCCTGTATCTTTTGATGTCACCCTGAGCTTATGATGCAATGATGTCTAACGTATTTCTGTGTTTTATTAACTGTGTTAACAGGATGTTTTCAATTTTCTTTTCTCTGGACTTCTATTCATCTTTTTTCTCTTCTCTCTCACCCACCAGAAACCAAATTATAACATAAGGACTTCTATATATCCTTCAAAACTTTTCTCATACTTTATTTTCCTTGCAATATGTTTCCCCAGCTTTCTAATCAACAATTGTTAATTTACTTGCCTTAGTTCTAATAAAACTTTGGTTTTGGCTTTGCTATTGTAAATGTATTATTGATTTGTAAATGTGTGCTTCTTTTACTAGTACATGAACTGTTGAGTGGCAAAAATGAAGTCTGCAATTATCTTTGTATCAATGCTTCCTTCTCTATTCTCTTCCTTCTCAGTGCCAGGGATATATACAGAGCCACGCAATATTAAATAAGCATTGTAATGTGTACTGAATTTGGGAAAAAAAATAAGATTTTCTTTTAAAAATTTCAAAGGAAACATGATTCAGCATTGATACCAAAATTGTAGTTTATTTTCTGTTGAAAATAATCTCACAGTTAATGGGAAGTTGTAATTATTGCAGATAAACTAATGTAATATATAAAATGCCTCTAAATGTAATACTATTCTAATAAATTTCACTACCAAATTATATAATTAATATTGCCAGTTTTCAGGATGGTTGAGGAATAACAAAAATTGTAATGAACTTGTAATAATTTAATTAAGATGATGGCTTAGAAGCTACTCATATGACAAACCTATCGTAAGATAGTTTTAGAGAATGAAAAAACTAAATCTATTAAAAATAAACCTAGTAGACTGGGTAAGGAATTGCTATGTAGAAAAAAGCCCAAGAAATAGGGTGTTTTGGTTATCATTAAATTCACTCTTATGTTGATAACTGTAAAACTTTGTTAGAAAAGCAATGCATGGGGTTGGCTTGCTTAATTTCCTCAAGTCTAAACTCTATAACACATCATTCATGAAGTGACTTTGGTAGCTTAATGACGTGCTGATGCTCAGTGTGTTCTCCTGGACCACCAGCATTTGTATCCCCCGGGAGTTTGTTGAAAACACAGACCCCAGAGCACCTCTCCAGACCTTTGCATCAGTAGCTTCATTTTAACAAAAGTCCCAGGTGATTCTCATGTACATTAAAACTGAGTAGCTCTGTCTTAATGTATGCCATTGAAATAAGCATGATGACTATGGAAGATTAAGTCCATTAGAACAAATAATCAAGTGTCATTTTCTTCCAAGAAAAAAGTACATACATATTTAACACAACAGCTTTCTGGATACCTTTTACTAGAATAGTAGTTTTTATCTGAAAATCATTTTATATCTTCTGAAATTTATTGTACAGAATACCAAGTAGTCCAGTTAAAATAACAATTTTTTCATTTCATTCTGTCAAGAAGTGACATTTTCAACCAAAAGTTTTTAAAAATAGGAATATTTATGAAAGTTTGCTAGCTAGCATATTTAATTTAGGTACTATATTTTAGTCTGCCCAAGCAGTATTTATGGAGCAGGTAATTTAGACTTGTGATACGCATAGAAAATCCTGCTCAAGGGGTATACAAATGCACTGGATTATCAGGGAAACATTAGGAGTTAAATGTCACGTTGACATCTGGGCGTTTTTGATTGACTCGTAAGGCTACCTGAGTGAATGGTCCACAGTTAGATCATGTTTTTCTTCTATTGTTGTAATTGTTAGTTTCATTCAGATTTTATTCGAATCCTAGGTTATAAGTATTTATGCAGTTTTCTACACAAAAACCATGTTAGACATAATAAAAACCAAAGTGTAGACTCAGTAATGAAACCTGGCATAACCTGCTTTTTTGCTTTCTCTCTTTCATTTTGCATTTTTTTTAAAAATGAGAGTCTTTGTTGGAGAAACTTCCATGTGCTTTATTTGTCTCTATTGTGAAGTGAGGAGCAATACTAGGCAGTATGATTCTAGGGCCTGTTAATGAGAGTAAATATCAATTGCTCGGTCCAAATGTAAAGATATTTGGCTTTAGAATTTTCAGAGAATCAAACAAACCAGTGGTGTTAAACCCGTTTTATTCTGATTGTTACAAAACTAATTCCATTCCCCGCTGGCAGCTCAAACAGCTTTCTCTGGGAAGTCCTCCTGTTAAATACTCATTTCCCCCCTTCCCTGCCCCAACCCTAAATCAATCAAACACATGAAACTTCTTAGGTTCATTCCCTACTAATGTCCAAGTCCAGCCCTATCTAATTGCAGTAATGGAGATTTACTTTTGAGCTATTCTGAGGGATGGTTTTATCTACTGGGCAGCAGAGACCCTTTCATGCAGCAGCAAAATATAAATATCCCAATATACCCTTTTCATTCTCCTTTCCTCCCAGGGCCCAGAGCTTGAGATCAGATCAACTCAAATCTCTTAGAAATAGTGCTTTCTACTGGCAGTTATTATTTTGTTTATTTTTAAAGTTACCTTAATTTTTTTTTCTCTCCTTGTTGCACTAACAGCCTGAGGCATCCACAAATACAAACCATCTCAAACACATCCAGACATTTTCTTGTCGTGCCTTATGTTTGTATTTTTGACTGTTTGAAAATTAATTAAGATATGTTGATTTCAAAGTGTTTTTTCTGTTTCTCAAATATTTAAACAATTTTTACACACTTTTAAAAAAATTTCCCCTTTCTCTCTGTTTGTAATAAGATTAATCATGTGAGGTGCACTGCTGCTTATCCCCATGAAAGAAAATCTAAAACGAGGGATTTCAGCTTCAAGAAGGCTATTTTGTCCTGTTTCCGATGTTCTAAAGGGATTAATTTACCATATCGTATAGCCCTGGAAGACTGTGATAATTGAAAACATCCATATTCATTGCATGTTCAAAGGGATCTGTCTGACTTTGTAATGTAAAAAGTGCATTTTTAACCTGAACGGGGACCTGCATCTGCTATTGCTTAATCCTATTAGTCCGACAGTTCCAAAGCTTTAGTGTATAATCATTAGCTTGTGTTAATCCTGAGACATGCCTCCAGCTCCAGCCTGCCAGAAGGAATCCCTGCAGGGAAAATGTGGAGGTGCTGATAGCACAACACCAACTAATCTTATCTTAAATGCTAGCAGCAGCCTCTATCTGTGATAGCCAGGGAATTAAAAACAAATTTTTTATGGGTATTGGATAGCAGGGTGTTCCTAACCACATTCCCCACCCACCAGCCTCTCCCTCCCTCTCTCTCTCTCTCTCATTCTCTCAGAGCTTTTTCTTTGCCCTTGTTTCCCTAGATTCTTTGTTAGGGTGATGCTAGTGATGACAGAACAGGATGAATGGAAAGAGGGTGGGCGAAGAAACATTTAAGATACTGTTTCAGCAGTGGAAGCTCCTTGCTAAATCACTTAGGATACTTGCCAGGTCTTCTATCATTTTTATTCCTTGACGTCAGAAAGTGAAGCCAATCCTGTCCTTTGTACTGCTGTGGATTATAAAGTAAGGTGACAAAATTTATCTTACAGTCATCACCCCTCGCATGACGTGGCCTCCTGAGAGTCTAAGATCTAGGTCCCCAGATATTGATACAAGCTTGCCTGAGTAGAAAGGGGAAGCTGCCATAGAGTGGTGAGGCTAGCAGGTGAGGATTTCATAGGTGGGGAAGAAAATGGCCATGGGGGATTTTGGGAGTAGGAGAAAGTGTGGGTTTGGGGGTGCTGTAAGAGGTACATAGAGACGTTGTTACTGGGTGGAATTTAAAGCTGTGTATTTTAGACACAGCTGAAATACAGTTGGAGTAGAACAACAATCAGGGGTACCGTCACTTTGGAAAGGGAGATTTCTACAGAGTGAAAGAGACTATTTAGCCATTTATGTAACAGGTGTTAATTCAGCAATATTTACTGATGGCTAAATTAATAAATTTAGAACTTAGAGTGGTGGTCTAGACACAGTAAATGAATAAACAAAGAGAAAATAGGCACAAAATAAACAATTATACACTCTAATAAATTCTAAAGCGATGTGGTCCATATCCTTATAGCTCTTTGCCTGGATGTTGTAAATTCAGCTTGGTCATTGGTAAAATGACCTCCAAGGAGGCTTGCTGACAGTGCCATGGTCTTCCTTTTCATGTAATTTATCAAAGTTTATTCACCTCCTCAAGAGGCGTATAATCATTAGCTGGAAATAGCCAGAGGTTGCACTCTTTCTTTACCCGTCTAAGTTTACCCTTATTAATTAAAGTTTAGAGGTATTTCTAATGGTATGAATTCTCTCTACATCATGTAGACACAGTGCAACTGATAATTAAATAATATGATTTTACTTACAGTATTTTCTGTTGTGTGGTGGTTCTTATGTTGGTGGGATGTGAGATAAACACATTTTGCTTTAATATTTATATATGCCCTATTATAGATACCTTCTATTTATGACAATGATTTGAAGTTTCTCTTTCAAATTCACTTAACTAAAGACAGTGATTTGTCTTAGAAATATTAAGTGAGTTATGAATGGTATAGAAGCTGTAAATGTATGGCAAAAATATTGAGTATTGTACTTGGATTTCTTAGTATATGAGCAACTACACTGCCAAAATACAACTTTTCTTTTTTATAAAGTAGCGATGATGCAGGATTTGTTGTTCCTTAGCTCAGGTGTGTTTGGGTTGTCTCAGGACGCAGAAAAAGTAGGCACGAGGACACTCAAAGAGTGAGCAAGACGGGAAGTTTTATTGAGTGATAAAACGGATGTTAGCAGGAAGGGGACAAGGGGGTGGTCCCCCTACCTAAGGGAAAGGCAGGAGAGTTCTCAATATGGGTGCACCTGGGGCTTTTTATGAGCTCAGAATAGGGAGTGTGTGCTGAATGGTGAGTATGCAAAAAAGTTCAAAGTGAAGATGCCACTCAAAGGTGGACATAACAGTGTAGAAAACCAATTAGGAAAGGGTAGGATATGCAAAATAGGTGAAAGATGGAGATCAATCAGAGGAAAGTACACCAAATGCGAAGGTGGGTTCTCAAACCAGTTAGAGGATTTAACTTGCAGCTTGGTTTTCAGACATTAAACTGTCTTGGCTTGGAGGTGGGGTTTTGCCAGGGACCAGCTCCTATCCGCCTACGCATTTGGTTGCCTCCTGTTCCTGTCGGTAAAGATTGGTAATTCTCCAGTCATAACTGTGAAGGAAAGAGTTGTTGCACTTTCTGTAGACACATACAGCTGCCTTGGTTGAGTAAGCTGGTACATCAGGTAACACGCTGTTTGAGTTAGAGTTTGATTAAAGTTTTGAAATCCTAATGCACACCTGCTATTAGGAAGGGGGGCCTTTGGGAGCTAATTAGGTCATAAGGTTGGAGCCGTCATAAATGAGACTAGGGCCTTTATAAAAGATATCCCAGAGAGCTTCCTAGTCCTCTCTTCTTCATGTGAGGACACAGCAAGAAGTTGGCCATCTGCAAACTGGAAAAGGGCCCTCAATAGAAACTAACCATGCTGGCCCCCTGACCTTGGACTTCCCAGCTTCCAGAACTCGAAAAATAACTTTTGTGTTGTATTTAAACCACCCCAGTCTGAAGTGTCTTGTTATAGCAGCCAGAACTAAGACATCAGTATTGAGCTTTGTTGCAAGTAAGCTACCTTGACAAAATCAAAGCTGATAACAATGAAGAAGAGATTCTTGGATGTATATATGGAAGAACAACAGAAAAATAAGCGATTTCTTTTATTTTGGTTAATTTTGATTCATTCATTCATTAATTTTAGTTTCCCATAGCAAACACAATTATATATTAATCACCTTTTTATTATAGTTCCCAAAGGACATAAAAGTAGGTTTTTCTCTAGCTCCTAAATACTGCCTTTCTACTCCTGATGTTATTGCCTTGAGGACAACTGCAAACTTATAGCACAACTCATCACACAGAATGTCTTAGAAGAAATCCACCGTATCATTTATTTCTTTGCCTCCAAGAACATGCCAGGAAAATCCCCTATAATTAGGTTTTAGGTATCATCTAAACAAGAATCACCAAATTATTAATCTTGATGTTTCACTTTTCACTTCCTCATACATCCTTACTTTGCTGCTCCATTGAAAGGGGCTTCTTAGAGTTTATAAAATTAAAAATCTGTAATTAGATTTACTCAGATGATCAGTGTGCCACTCAATCAGTTAATACTTATTCAACATGATCCCTGCCATATGCCTTGCTAGGAACTGAGCATATAAAGATGTGAGACAGGGGCTCTACCCTCCAGGAACTTATTCTTTAATAGAGGAGAGGGGGTATCTACACATATACTTTTTATAAAGGGTAGAAAGTATAAATATGGGGATTTTGCAGGACTGAATATTGTTCCTAGCTTGAGAGACAGGGAAGTATTCCATATCAGTGGTTGCCAGCCTTGAATTGCAGATTAGAATCATGGGGGAGCACCAAGAAAAAAAATCAGTGTTTGGGCCTCACCCTCAGAGATTCTGACTCAAGTAGTTTAGCTGGGGCTCCATTATTACCATGTTTTAAAAACTCCCTGTGATTTTTAATGTGCATCTGGGGTTGAAAACTGGTCTTCTAAATACTTATCAATATGAACTGGATGGTTTTGAAAATTTTTAAGGGTAAGACATCATATTTTAAATTAAAAAGAAAATGTCTTGATGGAATATCCTACATAGATTTTGTATATTCTCAGAGTTGATATGAATCAATTTATTTAAAATATTTCATCAAACAAATGTTTTCGTTTGTGAAATTGTTTCATTGTATATTTTAACAAATTATATTAATTTGTTCCTTATAGGAACTTTGGTTCCTATAAGGCACTGCATGCAACAATAACATTCATTAGCACATTGAAATAGAAGGCAAAAAATATTGCTCATTTATAATGGATACAGATTTTATCTGCTTTTGAATGTGAATTTGCAAAGAGGCAAAGTTTTAATATTTCTTCAATACTCTAAAAATTGATCAATATCGTTTGAATTCTTTTCAGTTCTACTTTTTCTTTCATATAGAATCCTCTGCTCTTAAAGCAGGTCTTAGGCCTAATTTTCATAGTAGAAAAGCTACCATAAAGAGATTTTGAAGAGGAGCTGTCCTAAAACTTGTACGTTATAATGGTAGAATATTTCAAAGCCCATCCTTAAGTTGTGAAATTGGCTTGCTTGCTTTCTGTTGGCCTGATGACTTCTATGAAGAGAAATTTGGTTGTTGGGAACAAGTGTTGCCAAATGGAGATATTATGAAAAGGAGCTCTTATTTTCTCCTAAGGGCACCTCATTAAGCAGATAGCGTCCTGAAAACTCAGCCTTTAGCATTCTGGGGAAACTAATGTAGTGCTCTTTTCAAAACTGTCTAGTTTATTATTTGTTATGGGTTTTCTTCAACTGTGCAAAACCTGGCTCAATTAAAGACTCTTCTAATTCCAGTTCTTTAGTGGAATTAGAAGGGCACTCAAGAAGCTACCAAATTTAGGCATGATTGTGCAAAAGTCATAACAATACAAGTTTGTTCTATATTTTGAATCATGGGAAATAATCCATGATTGATAAAGGAATAAATGAATGAACAAATAGATATGAAAGGCACTAGGACCACTATGTAGTCACCTTTTCCACATGAAAAAGTATTTCATTACTCATCCTATTCTCTGAAAATAAACAATAGCTTCTCAATAGATCCTCTATGGCTCCCATCTACAGCATAAACGAAGGGAAGAACTTGCTCCTCTTAATAAGAAAAGGCAGAAAAGCTCTACTCTGGGGTGTCCTAGGGAGTAATCCAGGTCAAATACTGGGAAGAGTCATAGATATATGGTATTCGTGGCAAAGAGAGTATTGCTCACCAAGTTCTGTATTAATTTCCCTATATTTCCCAGTGTGTTTGCAATAAGAAAAGGGCCATGGAACTAGTCTTGGTCAGGAAAACGTGAATACATGTGTGTCAGTCGCACAGTGAAGGAATGAAAAGCCCATGAACAATTTTGTTTCATTCTCTTTTCCCCTAACATGGCGACTGAGAGGCTACCTGTTACAGATGGCCAACCACAAGAAGGTAGGGCCTCTGTGTGTCAGGGAGACTGGGGCAGAGTCCCTCCCACTGCTTTTCACTAACATGGGTCATACAGTGTACCGGAGAAAGAGCAAACCATTGAGGATTTTGTCTGGTTGCTTCTGCAGCACAGGCTAGTTTTCTTAACAAATACAATTAACTAACACTATTATCAACTATGAATCTAATATAATCTTCACAAATCTTGACTCTTCTCTGTATTCAATGATTCTGATTCTGCATATCCTTTTTACTTTTCGGAAGTCATGTAAAATAACAACAAACTATTGGTAGCTATTCAATCAGTCCCCCTTGAGCCAAGCCTCAGTTTGCTGGGGGAATGACTACAAGGAGGCTGGGGAGGAGGTCCATCTGCTCTGTATCCAAGGGAGGCATGTTGCCAGTGCCCTCCCTGGGCTTGAAGGAAATAATTGGACTCATTAAGTTGCTTTTCAGTCTTCTTTTCTTTAGTCGAAATAACCCTTAGGTTAATTAGACACGGTTTCTAGCCTCAGGAAATTTTTCTGTGTGTGGTTAGTAATGGAGAGAATGGTCATAAACTCAATAATTAAATCTTCAGTTTTGCAAATGCAAGAGAATGGCAAAGTACCTGTAAGATGTCTTTAAAAATCAATAGCCCGTGTGAAACTAATATATCAATAATTCTGGGAATATTAGGTGATAATCGAGATGCTTCTGTTAGGGTAACAAAACAGTTAATCCCAGTGCGTGCCTGGCCAACGGTGCCATTCATTAATAGACAGAATCACGTAGCGCACTTGCTGCTCAGCCCTGGCTGCACATATATCTGGCTTTGTTTTTAAAATGTTGCCTGGACCTAATCCCAGAGCAATGGAATAAGAATCTCTGAGTCATTCTAACAGCCAACTGGGGTTGAGAACCACAGGTGAAGTGAACAAGAACAGTAATCTAGAGTCTGAATTTGAGTTTTGATACTCCTCTTTTTACTAACCATGTAACTTCAGACAAAGCACGTAGTCTCTCTGGACTTCCGTTGTTTTTACCCATATAATAAGCATAGTAATATTCTCCCTGTCTAGTTTCAAGCACAATTTTGATACTAGGAAAAATATATGTATAGAAGTGCTTTCTAAATTATAAAGAGTGAAAATATGCTATTTTCCTTATTACCATGGACTCATAGATATGATTCAATTCCATTTCTAATAATCTCATTAAAGTAGTATGAAATAAATGAATTAGTAAATTACCAGCTTGGGTATCTGTGCCCAAGAGAGGACAAAAAATCCAAATGGAGTGATTTTGCTGGCAGATTTCTCCCTTCCACTCTGATGGCCTGTATTTGTACAAAGAAGAAGCATTACATTTCGATAAATTACCATTCAGTGGTTCCATTCAGGGCATAGTGCAGAGACTGATATTGTCGGAATTGCTGCTACCTTTGTGAGCTGACTCTTTCCCACTTTTCTCTAGGTATTTACTACTTTAAAGATCATACACCTAAATTCCGACCCTGTAAAGGGCAGAGGTGGGAAAGGAGTGTAACACAGGCAGCTGCTTTATGCTTTGCATTCAGATGGGCCTAGATTTGATTTTTTTTTCTTTAAGAGATGGAGTCTTCCTCTGTTGTAAAGGCTGGAGAGTAGTGGCATGGCACAATCATAGCTCACTGTAGCCCTCAACTCTTGAGCTCAAGCAATTTTCCCACCTTGGCCTCTTGAGTAGCTGGAACTACAGGTGTGTGCCACTATGCCCAGCTTATGTATGTATGTATGTATGTATGTATGTATGTATTTTTAGAGACAGAATCTGGCTATGTTGCAGGGATGGTCTCCAACTTCTCACTTCAAGCAATCCTCCTTCCAGAGTGCTGAGATTATAAGCATGAGCCACCATTTCTGGTCTGGGTTTGATTCTTAACATTATTATTTGCTAGTTGTATAAACCCAGGTTATGTGACCTGGGTTCTGTGACCTTATAGAGCTTATTAAATCTTTATTAAGTCCTTATCATGGCCAGACAATTTGCACAGAGCAAAGAAGACCATTTTTTAAAGCCCGTACCCAAAGAGCTCACAGTCCAGAAGGGGAGACCAACAACAAAGGTGCAATCGTGTTTACCTTCAGTGTTCTTTTGTAATTATGCCAGCCCAGTACCTGGCAGAAAAGCTGTTCAGTAAATGGTAAAGAATATTATTATCATCGATTGTCCTGGGCATGATGGAGGCACAAGTCACGGGACATGAACCCAAGCTAAGATCTGGCAGTGGCAGGTCTCAGCTTATCTAAAGTTTCCTACCCCTGCCAAGCTCTGGGCTGAAGGAAGGCAGGGACTTCCTCTGAGTATAAAAACACATTGCAGAGCCTGCCCTTGACCTCAGCCATCCCTGCTGTGGGACTCGTTCTAAAGCCAATCTATGGCTTTGGGTTTTCTCCAGGACTGACAGGGCACAATTCCAGATCACGATTTCAGAACACATCCTGGCCAGTAGGGAGCTGCCTGAGTTATCCTCAGGAACACCCTGGTCTCCTGAGAATCTGCCCAACCAAAATTCCTGGGAGCAGGGCCAGACTCACTCAGGCATTTTCTGGTCTTGCTGGGGAATCAGTTTTGAGTCAGAACCTATTCCAAGTTGAGAGGTGAGTAGATGCTCGCTCAATATCAACAAGCTCTCCCAGCCATGGCTTTCTTTTGTAGGTTCATTGTAACAAAATTAATGAAACATATTTTTTGAATCACAGAGATTTATCTATATGGTAAGAAAATTTTAATATCTGACCATTGACTTTAAAGAACATAACCACTGTTGGCTTTTGACATTAATTAATGGCATTCTACCATGTTTTCAGGAGACTCTGCCAAGCTAGAGCTTGAATCTGCTCAACTGCTAAAACCTACAAGTGTTTGTAAATGAAAACAAAATCAAAATTAAGAAATTCTCTCTAGTAAAAGAAAAATTAAAAAACTGAGTCACAATTTAAAAACATTTTTAAATGTTTTTTTCTGTTTTCAAGCCTGACCTCAAACATGCCCATTTACTTATCTAAAGGTAATCAGCGACATCACTATCAGTTCAAAATTGATGCTTTGAAAGATCATTTTTCATTATAGCTAATTTAAAATACACCAAGGGTCAGCATGTTATTATAGGTTCTAAGCAGTTTAAAAAAGAAGGGCTGGCTGACGGAATCACCTGCCGTGACATAGCACCTATTTACTTGTTTCTCATAGAGACACTTTCTGAAAAATACACCAACCTGGGCTTTTAGGACTGTGACATGTAAGAGAGGTTCTGTGCCAGAGCAAACTTTATTTAGCTTCCTAAACTTTCTCCTCGGCCCATTAGTTCACTTTCTCATAACATAAGAACCCTGCTACATTAGTTTAGCAAATACACCCTACCCACAGTATCTGATCATTCTTGATATCTGATTATCCTTGGGATCTGATCTGGTTTCTCATCCTCCACCATTCCCAAAGTGATGTCTGAGTACCCTGCCCTGTCTTCAGCAAGAATCTCATTAGGTAGCCTCAGCCAAAAGTCCCCCTTATCCTTGACGATTCTCTTTGCAATTTTCCATCCATTGATGCCATGCTGCTCCTTGGGTATCAATTCTCATTTGCCTCTGCTGTATTTGAAGTTGAGCCCAGAATCTCTCCTCCACTGCAAAAGTGGTTGCAGCGGTCTCTACACCTGTGGTATTGTCTAAATAGTCTGCCTTACCACACTTTAACAAGTACCACTGAGTAATTTTTTTTCTTTAAGACATACATTGGGTGAGATGATCTCAATAGCCTGCTTTTACATTGGAAAAGCTGTAAAAGTGTTCGACTCAAAATAGTGGCATTTGGTTGAAGATGTTTTCTGTCTTTCTCTGCTCATTTTTCAACTTCCCAGAGGGCCCTCCTTCTCTCCCTCCCCCACCTGCCCTCCTCTGCTATTCTTTACCCCTCTCACTTGTCTCCACTCATGACAAGAAGGAGTGCCTCCACAGGGGCCAATACATCAAGCCATGACACTAGCAGTCTCATTCCCTCCGACAGACGTCAATTTAAAAGGCAAGAGAAGATTTCAAGGCAGGGGTGAGCGACGTGAATGGAATTAGTCATCATTACCCTGAAGCAACATGGGCTCGCTGTAGCTGCTCCCTCATCAGGCTTCTCATGACTATGCCCCGAGGATCACCCCCATCATTCTAAATAGTCATGACACTACCAATGTATGGGTTAAAATGATGAGCAGGAGAGATAGGCAGATCCCAAAGTAAATAGACTGAATTAGAGGCATTACAACAGTTAATGTGTCAGGTCCCCGTAGGGAGGCCATAGATCCTGTGTGGTCTATTTCCCCTGCATATTGAAATTGATTGTGCCTTGGGCAATGGCAGGGCTGATGTGGGGAGGGGAGCTGACGATTCATCCTTCTTCTCACATTGATCAAAGAAAGCAGACAGTGTTATGTGGAATTATTTGCTGTGAAAGTGCTGGGGACACAATTTAATAGTGAAAGAAGCCATGAGTGTTAGCCAGTGTCTCCCCAGGCCACATCATCCAAGGAGCATAAATAAGGTCATGCTCTTACCAAAATCATGTTTCTTATGCAAAACTCCAGGGAACTATACCCTCCTTTTTCCCCACCCAGTTAACTGTTCCTGGAAACCTCATGGGATGCCTCCTGTATTTTTTAACATAGTCCTCTTGGTCACCACATCTGAGGTTCTCCTCCTCCCCTTCTGCTCACTATGGTGGTATCTATCCGGCGAGGCTGCCAAGTCCTGAGCTAGTCCCTGATGCCAAACACGAAGGGCATTGGTGCCACTGTGATGTTGTTGGCACTGACCCCGGCACCTATAATGTCACAGAGAGTCTCAAGTTAGTGCTCACAGGCCTGGTACCAATACTCTTAATCCAGTTGGTCCCTTCTTAAACTCAAAGCAAATTCAATGCCATGATAACTGCAATGAAACTGATCTTTGTGTTTCTATTTCTTCATCACTGCCAACCACCTCTTCCAAGCTGTAGTCAAGAATATGCAGTTACTGGTTCAGAGGCTGGTCTGGGTAATTGTTACTGCCCTGGTTCAAGGTCTCCTGAAATAGACTCAGAAGGACATTTATGTGCAGGATATGTATTGGGAGTATACTCAAGACTCACAATTGAAAACAACAACAAAAAAGAAAGAAAAAGAGGGTAGGAGGGAGGGAGGGAAGAAGGAAGGAAGGAAAAATAAAAGAAAAGAAAAGAGAAAAGGAGAGAGAGAGAGAGGAAGGAAGTCAGGAAGGAAGGAAGCCAGGAAGGAAGTTAGCAAGGAAGGAAGGAAAGAAGAAAGGAAGGAAAGGCTGGACATGATGGCTCATGACTATAAGGCAGGAGAATCACATGAGCCTAGGAATTCAAGACCAACCTAGGCAACATAGTGAAACTCCTGTCTCTATTAAAAAAAGTAAGTTAAACAACAACAACAAAAAGACTGATGATTGTGTGAGGGGAGATAAAGGAGCTGATAGGGTAGAAGGAGAAGAAGATGAACATCTAAGGGGGAGGGAGGCAGCAGGGGTGGGAAGAGGAAGCAGACTAATTGTGAGGAGGTTGCAACAGAGGACTTCTCCGATTACATGAGGAGATCTGGAGCTGGCCTCGCTGCTCAGTTGTTTACCATTGAAGCAAGGAGCTAGAATTTGGACTCCCTCGTCATGGAGTTATGGGATGTGGGTTGTCTCAGGTAGGAGACATAAACTTGAGTAAGGTGGTTCTTTTCAACTAAAGGCAAGTCCCGGAAGAATTCAGGTGGGAGTGGTCTGTAGCCAACTCTGTGAAACTGGGGGAATGAGTACATTGGTCTTCAAGGGAGATCTGGCTGGTGCACTCTTGATCTCTCTGCCTCTTATTTTCCCTGTAGACTTTTATTGTTGAGCTTGGCCCAACACTTTTCCTCTTTAGGTTGACTTATTTTTAAAGAAGATTCTTAAACCAAGGCAAGCCCCTCCCCTCAGTTCTCTTTGAGCCCTTGGATAACTGATTGCCAACGCTCATAGTTGGACCACTGCCATAAGCATAATCAAAATATGTCTCATTTAAATCCTAGAAATAAAGGCAAGGACCTTATATAACACAAAGCATGTGAGACCTGAGTTCCCCTCTACCTGTCTCACCTCTTAGGTGACACTGAAGGATTACTCCATCCTACCACCAGACCCTGCCTCTTAAATGCAAATTCAGATTAACTAGTTTCTAAGGTCATTTTCCAGTTTTAGATTTCTCCAACCATGCGCTCATGGAGACATAAAAGAAGCAAATGGCAGATTTATGTCTTAGAAGACACTGAAACCATTAATGAGGCAAAATAAAGCAACTAAGAAAAAAACTAAAAAAACTAGAATAATGAACCATAGCTAATATATGACAATTCCAAAATATTTGCCAGAGGCAATTGCTACAGAGGCAATTGATACTAAAGCAAGCCCTTTTTTTCTGTAAAGGGATAAACAGCCAATAGTTTCAACTTTGAAGTCATACATGGTCCCTACTGCAACTAATTTCTATTGTTGTAGGGTAAAAGCAACATGACAGTGGGCCTAGTAGAAATGGCAAGACAGGGTGGGGTTTTATATAAATTTGAAGGCAGAGCAAACATGTTTTCCTGATGGATGGAGGTAAAGTGTAAGGGAAAGAGTACTGAAGGCTGAAGTTGACACCTACTGACACAGAGAAAAACATTGAAGCAGGGTTAGGAGTGATGACTATGAGTTTGCTTCCGACAGGATGAATTTGAGATGCCAGCTGACCTCCAGTGGGAGATGTGGAGGAGCTGGACACGTGAGCCTTGAGTTCACTGGGAAGGTCTGGGTTGGAGTTCTAATCTGCAGATGCACAATGTAGACATGACATTGAAGGTCATGAGATTAAGAGATAATCAAGAAAGTGGATTTAGAAAAATAAGAGAAGTGGTCCAAGGACTGAGCCCTGGGACACGCTGACTTAGAAAGTCAAGGAGATAAAGAAAGACAGGCAAAAGGCACATTATACACTGCTTTCCCTCTTAGTCACATTTTGGAAGCACCTCCTGGGTGATGAATGGCCCCTGAGAACCTCAACCAGTACTCTCCTCTCTTTTCCTAAAGCCAATTGTCTTCCACTCCAGCTTTCTGGCTGTTTCATCTAGGCCTGCTTTTCTATTCCCAATATAACACTCATAGTGATCATGCTGTCTTTTGCTCAGAAACTTTTAGTTTGCATAAAAGGCAAATTTTTACAACAGTTGATGAACCCCTCCACAACTGTCCTCTACCCTCCTGCTGGCCATTATCTCTCTCTGACCTCACAACATTATTTCCAATCAACTCCGGATGGTAGGCACTAGGCTCTAAAAATTTTGAGTTCCAGGAAGCGAGAAAGGGCTAATTTTATGTTTTTGAAGATGACTTTCCTGGTACCAATGCACTATTTTGTTTTGGGTTTGTATTCTACAATAGAAAGGAGGTAGGGGCACCAGAACTAGCTTCTGTTGGCAGTGTTCATCGAACTCTGTTGATTTAATTTGAATTAAGGCAAAAGAAAAAAGAAAAAAAAAAGAAAATTAACATAGTTGGGGAAGTTATTTCTGGGCCATAGGAGCCTTATTTAGGAGCATTCAGTTTCAGGATTGCATTAGAAAAGAAGCAGGCAAGGTGGACACTGAGAAACCATGTGTTAACTTCTGTTGTAGGACATGTTTGTATCCTGGTCAGTTCCACATGGCCAGGTAACTTAATTGAAGTCACTGTGGGATTTCCTCTTTCGGGAAAACTTAGGGCACAGATTGTGGCTTTAGATGCAACTCATTTTGAAGAATTAGTAGGCCCACCTGGGAGGCATGGAAAGCTTAAGCAAATAAAAGGCATGAAAGTGTTATAATGAGTGATTCTGAAGTAAAAATGAAAATCTGAAATTTTATGTGCAAGTTCCCAAATTTTAAGTATTGACTATTTATTTATTTAATTTTGTTGACTAATTATTTCAAATAGTTTTCAAATGTAGCGACAGCCAAAAATACACACATTTACACTCACATACACACATCTGTGGAAAACCACATCTCTCCCAAGAGCAAACAGTATGTCTTACAAATGATAAATAATTTTCCAGCAAAACATCATGAGAAACTGTCAGAGAAACTACTATTTCTTGACAATAAAATTTCCTGCTTAAAAACAATAATAATAAAGATAATATAAAACAGAAGAAACCCCATTAGCTAGTGCCATGATACTGTTACTATAGAATTTTAAGAATCAACCTTAAAATTGATTCATTAAAATTTTTATGGCATGGGGACCTTCTTCTTACCACTGAATCACCAACTCAGTAGTTAACCTTTCCTATGTCCATGTGAGGCTAGTCTTAACATGAAACCAAATTTAAAATAAGATAAAGTAAAACAATAATGAAACCCTAAAGCCCTCACAACTGGGATTCTGGAACATCTTTGCATTCTTCTCCAGATATGAGTGAGAGGAATTGACCTAAGTCAATTTGGTCCTTCAGAAATCCTGAAATATTTTGGTGACTATCAGAAGGGATTACAAATATGTGGAAGCCATAAATTCTTTTCACTGGATGGTATTTTATATTGAAAACAAATCTTAGACCAAACTCCAAGTAAGCAGGCACAACCCATTTTAGTAAATGTATAGAAATCTGCATTCTGTCTTCAGGTCCTTTCATAAACACCAACTATGAAGGGTTCACTCTGGGATAAAAGGCAGAATTCCGAGAACTCAGTCTCAGCCAATATCTAGTTGGGTGAGTCCCAAGCATTCTTTAGAAAGGTCCAAACAGAGCAAAGGCCTGCAGCATTCTCATACCTTTCTTAGGCAAGGGTTTTGGGGGCTGAATAGTTTTTCTGGCCAAACATATTATGAACATTCTTTTTATTAGTGAAAAAGTATCCTTATATTAATAAATAAAACCAAAACATGTCATTAATGATATTTGAAAATCTTACATGGCAGTCTCTGTGTATGGATTATTGACTAGCATTCTTCAAATGCTAGGTAACCCTTGTGGTAGGAATTCCAGAGTATGGGTTTTCAAATGTCAACAGGTCCTAGAGTATATATTACAATGAATTGATACATTAGTACACTATATTTATAAAAAGCATATTACATGGACATTCTAACAGTGGTCCCCTATTTCATCAGCAGATAAAGCACAAATACCTTCTCATTTTGGTTTTCTACTGTCAGCACATATATAATCCCAAACACTCATGTCACTGAAGACTTGACAATACTCAGAGAATCTTCTTCATCACAGAAAATTTCCTCTTTGAAATTGGCATGAATGTTCCAAATCCCTGATCCTACCTATCAGCAAAGACACTTCTCTGTCCTCTGTGAGCTGCTATATTCTTTCTAGCTAGATAAAAAACACATACTGAGGGAATGTGTTCTCTTTCCGCGTCCACAAGGGGGTATAGTTTTAAAGGTAAGAACTTCCCGGCGCCATGCCCCGCTCCCATCTCTCTCCATCTGGGAGATTTAACGGTTTATGTTTAAATTTTGTGGCGTAGGAAGAAACTAAGAGTCAGTCACCTCAGCAGAAGTTTAAAGGAACTCCTTTCATTGGCCAGAGGAACTTGGGGAGGTGGGAATTTCTCCCAGGATAAATTCTCCTACTCCTTCACCCACACCGGATTTCCAACTCTCTGGAAATCCCCTCCCACATAGTGGGAGCTCTTTCCCCTCCTGCATTTTCCCCCTCTGGGGTCCCCTTCCACCCACTGTGAAGTTGCTTTTCCTCTCCTAAACTCCATTTCTCTCTTTCAATTCCCTTCCACTCAGTGTGGAAGATGCTTTCCTCTCCTGAATTTCACCTTTCTGGATTCTCTCACTCAGTGTTAGAGAAGCTTTCCTTCTCTGGTTTTCCTCTCACTCAGTTTGAGAGTGGCTTTTCTTTCTCTCACTGAGTATGAGAGCTAGCTGTTGCTTTCTCTCTCCTCCTTTTGCTTTCTCTGCTTAAATAAATCACTTTCTACAAACATTTTTGAGTCTGGTGTTCACTTTCAGGAGTGACACGTGCCATGGCCTCCTCTCCCATTCTTGGGGAGTGATAGACCAAGAATCTGGAGAAATGACCTCTCCGGGGAACTGAGGACTCTCCTGAACTCCAACAATACTATACATCTATATTTATAAAGATTAAAAAGCAATCAAAAGGTCAGTTGTGCATTATATTTATCTGTATCTCGCTTTTGTTGAAGTATTCTATAAAACTATGACACATAATAAATGGAGAAGTTTCCCACACATTATTAATTTTTTTTAAACTTTTACTCTTTTCATCAGTTCCAAAAAATATTGTGATCAATGTTTTCATTATCACATTCTTTATTATCCTGTGGTTTGCTTACTTCAAAGGCAAGTTGAAAGTCAAATAAGAAAGGGACATGACACATGCTCTAAAATATATAATGAGTACATAACTTCCTCTCTTTAGTACTTGTAATGTGACAATAACTAGGAAATTTACCAGAAAAATGTAAATGTTTCAGACTATACATGGGAGGAGAAGAAACTATGTAATGACAATGGGAAGAATGAGCTGCAAATAGCGTTCATAGTGGCAATTCATGCTTGATTGAGACTAGAAAATACAAGGAACATACATGAAAATACAGGACAAAATTAGGAACATTTGTGGTAGTTTCTAGATCTGACTGAATAAGGAAAATCTATTATTAGGTTTTAAAGTAGTGTCAAGCAGGATAAACCAAGATAGAACTTGCTTGGCATGACGGGAAGGTAGAAGAAATATTAGATTTTTCTGGATCTAAGAGCTAATTGGATTTGTGACTAATTCTTCTTCTTCACTAATAACCATCTGTTTGAAGTTGGCCATGCAACTTAATTTCCTGATTCTCATACCCAACATTCAGAAGTAAGAATGGTGTAAAAATGGAGGATCTAATTATTTTTCTTCCATAAAAATGTTCTACATGTTGTTTCCAAAGAATAAAACAGAGAAAAGACAATTTGGGGAAAAAAATAAGCAATGATTTTATTTGCCAGATGTCAAAATTCTTTTCATTTTATTTTCTTCCTGGTTTTACGCATGGTTGCATAACTTTTAAGTGGATTGATGTTAGACACAAAAAAATTTTGTTTATTTACCAACTTTGTATTAAAATTTACATCTGTTCCTTTATAGTTTTCACTACTATTTTTGCTGTCTTTTCATATTGTGAGATGATTCAAATATTTAGAATTAAATTAAGTAAGACCTTCCAATTAAAGTTAAGAACATAGGAGTCAGATATTCTAATTAATATGCAGATTTTAAAATGATAACTTCTGAACAGTTTTGGAAGATGTAAAATGCTCCAAAATTATAAGAATATATTCTCATAATAAAAGAAATATAATTGTAGAAGAATGAAGAGACACAGACATCATAATAGAGTAATTCTTTACAATAGCTGTCCTATCTTTCATCCCTCTTGAAGAACCACAGCAATTTCAATGTTTGTATAAATATTTTCAATCTTTTTTTCTAAACAAATTCAAATATGGATGTCTATGTCTATATTTTGTTTTGTGTAATTGTCACTATAGTTGAAATATTATGCAACCTGCTTTTTATATTTATGCTGTGAAGATCCTTACATTCAATACATATATATTTACATATTTAATCATATAAAATATATTAATGGTATCACTGTATGTTGATGACTATTTTTCTGATGGCCACTTAATTTCTTTCTTCAAATTTTCTCTTTCAAATAATGTTACAGTGAATAAATATCACACATATATCTTTGTGCATATGTGATGTTATTATCATTATAAGATAGAGTCCTAGCTGTAGAATCACTGAGTTAACAAACCATCCATATTACAAATTCAAACAAATATTGACAAATTTTCCTCCAAAAATTTGACCAATGTAATATTAACATGAATGCTAGATGTAGAGTTCCTAACAGCCTTACCAATATTAAATATTATCATCCTCTTTAATTATTCCAATTTAATGTGAAGGATGCTGTCTTGTTGCTATTTAAATTTTTATTTCCTTGATTGATACTAAAAATGAGCATTTTTTTCACTATGTCATTGGAGATTTTCACTAGTCCTTTGATTTAGTTTCAGTAAAATTGTTGGTTCATATCTTTTGTTCGAATTTCCAATAAGGTCCAATTTTCTTGGAACTTTCTGAATATTCTTATGCACATTGTTAGTATCTTCTCATACTTAGTCAATTACTTAAACACTGACTTCTTGTTTGTTTTATTTGGAAACATTTTCAAGTCTACCTTGAACTGGTGTGGAAGGAGAGATGGCTGGGACAGGGGACTGAATGAGGATGTCTGAAAAGAGACTGGAAAAGACAGATCTCATCTTTCGGCTCATTTCTTGCTTCTCCTCCTTGTTTAATTTAGAATAAGCCTTTTAAAAACCTATGATAAATTAGTATACAAATAAAGGGTAAATATTAGCAATATTTAACAAAAGAAATCATAAAGAGTCCAGTTTTAGTAAATTTAGGTATTAAAAGAAGGAACAGAATAGATAGGATAAGCAGCAGCATTGATCTAATTGGAAAATGTGAGTGAAAGTTCAGATGAGGAAAGATTTCTCAGAAGACTATAAAAATGAATAAAGAGATAAAAAATACATATGATAAAACTAGGATTTATAGACCATAAAATGAGAAGTTCCAACATCCTTTTTAATGAATTCCTAGAAGCAGAAAAATAAAAATAAAAGGAGAAAATATTTAAAGGAATAATGGAAATAAAGACTACACAGTTAAAGAAAATGGAAAGACTTCAAATTCTGGATGCCAAACATGAGCTCAATGGAAAAACCTATACTATGTCATAATATGGTTACCCTTAAGATTAGAAAAGTCAGTAAGGATATTCTAAAACCATCCAGAGCATAAGAATGGATCATCCACAAAATAAGAATTGAATTGACATTACACTTTTCAACAATGCTGCAGTAATAGTTTTGTAGTATGGAAGGAAAATGATTTTTTACCTAGAGTTTTATTACAATCAATTTATCATTCAAATACGATGCAATAACAAAAATACTATAATGTATGCAGGAATTTAGAAACGGTCTACGTAAAGACCAACATAAAACCACTTTAAAATAATGTATTCAAACACAAACAGAAATATATGCCAAGAATGATACAAAAGGCATGGAAAGTCAGAGTGATTAAATACCTTGGAAGTATATGTTGTTACACAAAGAGGAAAGCACTTGAACAACAAGAAGGGAAAAAGAAGGTAAGCCCACCCATTTTAACCCTGAAGTAAAAGTTCAGAAAATATCCACAAGATGAGGGTGATAATGTAGAAGAGGTTAGCAGACAAAGGAGTATGTAAACATGCTGAACTTCTTGTCTTCTGAAAGTGATATGAATATTGATGTAATAAATTCATTAGAGAAGGTAAATATGAGTTTGAGTATTAGTCTACAGGGAACAAACATGGGAACAAAAACAGAATGCATAACTTTTACAGAAGCCAAAGAAAACTCAGTCTATCCAATGGGCATTAAGAATTAGGGTGGGGGGGAAAGAGAATGAAACTGAAGGAATGAATAATAACTAGATGTGGAAAACGTAAAAAATCTCAGATTGGATAAATTATACAGTTCAACAATACGTGTCTTAAGAAACACACTTAAAACCAAGATACAAAGCATGTTTGTGGCTAAAAGAGAATAAAAATATACTGGTATGGGAATCATAATATCTGATAATATATAGCTAAAGTAAACAATGTATTAAGAGCAAAAGAAAAAACCTTTGTATATTGATAAAAGAAATGATCTCTATGGTAAATTTCGATACCCTTAAAAATAAAGCCTAGAAGTATAATTAAAACAACTAACAGTATTCTAGAGAAAAATAGCTATATCAAACACATTCTTCTTAAAAACAGATAGATTACAGAAACAGACAAAAATAGATATCAAATACTTGAACAATTTGAGGCTTAAACAATATTAAAAGTTTAAGCTATAGTAAACCTATATTGTTGCACATATATTTTGTTCATATGAGACATCTAACTCTATAATTCATAAACAGAAAATGTACAATCTTGGGAATTTTTATAAAATTGACTGTTAGGCCGTAAGTGAATGTACAACTGATCTAAAAACATTGATGTTATTCAGATTTTTTCACATAACATAGTAAAGTTGGAAAAAAAA